>OX463759.1:29851254-30011309 GCA_949824845.1 Rhingia rostrata
GGGAAATAATTAGATAAGACCTCTTCCATAACGTCGTACAGTCTGTTTCGAGTTTCGATTTCCCGAAGGATTGTATATTTAGAATACTTATCTACTGTTACAAGGAAAGTATACTTGTCGTTGAAGTATATGTCCATATGAATGTGTGTTCCCACATGTGTTGGTATTTCTGAATTATTCAGAGGTTCTCTGATAGGTTTTCTTTCATATTTTCCAAATAGACATGCTATGCATTTTCTGTTGAAACTCTTTGCTTGTTTATTTAGATCGGGCCAGTAATATTTCTCTGAGATTTCTTGTATATTGTTACGTAACCCTCGGTGTGCTCTTTCGTGAGTTACCCTTACAAGTTTTAGTTGTTCCTCCAAATTTGTCACGTCTTGAAGTTTTCTTGGTGTGAATATAAATCTTACTAGTGGGAATTCTTTTTTTATGTTTTCACCATATTTGTATATGTTTTCAAATTTCGTATGCAAAGCTACAATCTTTTGGGGTTGTATAACTTCTTTCATCTGCCTTAGTAAAGAGTCTTTGTCCTTAAACTTTATTATGAGTCTTATTTTGTTACTAAAATAGATTTGTGTTTCGATATTATTTGTTATATCTTCAATAAGTTCGAACTGTGCAGTGTATGCATTAAAAGGCTGATTCACGGTTTTTATTATATCATTAGAAGAACTTTCAGCTGAATGTGCTGTTTCTATGGTAGAAGCATTTATGCGTTGACGTGATAATGCGTCAGCTACAAGATTTAGGTTTCCTGGTTTATAAACTAATTTTGCTCCAAAGTCTTCAATGATTCCCTTCCAACGTTTCAGCTTTGTGTTGGGATTTTTTTCTGATACAGAATATATAAGGCTCTGGTGATCGGTATATATGGTTAAGTCTGCTATACCATATATGTAGTTTCTGAGTTTTTGTAAGGACCATATGATCGCTAATAGCTCTTTCTCGTTTGTGCTATAGTTCTCTTCTGTCTTACTCAGTGTTCTTGACAAGAAGTGTATAGGTTGCTTATTCTGACTTAGTACGGCTCCAATAGCTATGTTGGATGCATCAGTAGTAAGCTCGAATGGTTTACTATAATCCGGTTGAAAAAGTTCGACTTGTTCTTTCAAATAATTTTTTAAAATTCTAATCGCTTCTAATGCTGAATCATTCAGATTTAACTTAATATTTTTACTTTGTTTTTTGTTTACTTTACCGTTATCTCCTCGTAAATATAATGTCAGGGGCTTGGCTATGCTTGCGTATCCTTTTATAAACTTACGATAGTAACCTGTAAGACCTAAAAATCCTCTCAAATCCTTTACCGTTTGTGGGACTGGAAAATTTTCTATAGCTGCTATTTTCTCAGGGTTCGTAGTGATTCTACCATGTCTGATTATGTGACCTAAGTATTCTACTTCTTCTTGAAAAAACTTACTTTTCTCATCAGATATTTTTAATGTGGCTTTATTGAGTACGTCGAATACTTGACTTATGTGCTGTATATGTTCTTCCTCAGATGAGGAATATATCAATACGTCATCAATGTAAACGTGTACGAATTTACCTACAAAGTCTCTCAAAATGTCGTCCACGCATCTCTGAAATATGCTTGGTGCATTTTTGAGCCCGAAAGGCATTCGTTTAAAATGATATTTTGCGCCATTTATAGCAAAAGCTGTTTTTTCTTTATCATCTGTTTTGATTTTAATTTGGTGGAAACCTGACTCCAAATCTAATGTTGTAAAGTACTTGGCTTTACCTAAATTTTGAATTGTCATGTTGACATCCGGAATGGGGTATCTGTCTGTTACAGTGTGAACGTTAAGTTTTTGGAAATCAACAACCATGCGCCGTTTTGGTTTTCCTTTTTCGTCCAAACCTTTTTTAGGTACTGTCCATATGGGACTGTTATAAGGACTATGGCTTTTTTCTATTATATCGTCATGTAAGAGTTTCTGTATTTCTTTGTTTACGAATTCGTTATCTGCTATGGGATATGGATATTGTTTAACATAAACCGGATTATCATTGGTCGTCCTAATGCTTGCTTCTATAGTATCTGTAAAGGGTAACGGTCCTATGCTGTTATTAATCTTCATCAGTCTATCTATGTCTGCTTTATAAATATTATTTTCCCCAATTATGTAATTAATTTTCTGAATAGATTCGACACTGCTTATGGTAGTTAGAGTCATATTACTGAAATTTATTTCCGCGTTTAGAACTTTAAGTCCTTCATATCCTAATATCATATCAAAAGACTGAATATCCTCTAATTCAAAAAATGTTATATTTTTCTTTAATATCCTAACTACTTTCTTTGTATCTACCATAGAATAACCATGCATTGTTTTTATTTTTATAGGTTTAATTTTAATTTTTTCGCTAGAATCGCATTTTCTATTAATGTAATTATGGGTTGCACCAGTATCAATAAGAATTTTATAAATTTCCTTAGAAATAGTACTAGTTAAATTTAAGCAGGGCAACCCGTCTACTAGTTTAAATGATCTATTCTTATGTTATTATTTACCATACATTCCGTTTCATCTGCTTCTGCATATGTACTGCTGACATCGTCTCTGCGTTGTTGTCGGGAGTTATTTACTCTCTGCTGCTTGAAGTTCTGCTGATAAGATCGTTGCGGTCTGTTGTGTGTGTTGAAACTCCCGCTGTGTTCACGTTTCGCTGGTGGATTATATACATCGGGTTTGTATTGATTCCAATTTTGTCGCTGTGCATGTACAATTTGTCTCGAGTTTATCTCCATCGGCTGTGGTCCTTGATTGTGTTGCTGCATATTATCGTATTGCTTCTGGGGTTGATAATTCGTTGTTTGGCTCGAATAATTTGGTCTTCTTTCGTTTCTGCGTTCATGTGGCATATTTTTGTGGTGCTTATCTTGAGTGAGATGTAAATGCCTGTGCACATTATCATGTTCTATTCTGCGAGCAATTGCGAATGCGTGTTCTAGATCATTTATTGTAGCTGAATATAATGATCCTCTTGTAAAGTTGTCACTCATACCATCAATGAATATACGAACTGCGTCGTCGTTAGCATTTTTAATTAGTCTGTCGATTATATTCGGCGGATCACCTGACATAGTGATTTTTGATATTATTAAATTGAGATTTTTATTTATCTCGTCGTGGTATTCAGACAGTGTGCTTCTTTTTTGCGTGATGGCTTTCATCATGTCTTGTAGCACGTATAGAGGTTCTTGATTAGAGTACGTATAATCTAATCTGTTACGTATCGCCTCAAAATTAAAAATTGTGTTATAATTAGTTAACACATTCGCGGCTGCACCCTGTATTTTACTTTTCACTATAGTCAATGCTGCTGCGTACTTACTGTGTGTTTTGAAGTTTTTAATGCTGTCCATTAATCTGGATGCTTCTTCGCGCCACGACCGATAATTTGATTGATCGCCGTTGAAAATAGGTAGGCTTTTAAATGCGTCTAACTGTATTTCACTACCATCTGTATATGTGGTTCTTATTTCCTCTAGCACAGGTATGTTTGGTACTATGCCTAATCCAGATTTTACTTCATTTAGTTTTGTTTCTAAATTAGTGTTTATTTGATTTTGGTTAGTTATTATTGCTGCTAACCTTGCATTCTCTGTGCGTGTGTGCTCTAGGGTTTGTGTTACTGTGTTGCTCCTGGTTTCTAAAGCTTCTAATCTTGCCATTAATACTGCGAGTTGTTCCATTTTGAACTCGTGTCTGTTGTCGTCGAATTTGTGTGTTTTTTTTCCTCCACATATACACTTTCACTGAATTGCTTTGCTGCTTCGTACGAAGAAGCTATATTTGTACCTGCTATGCTAGGTAATTCTTGTAACCGGTAACGCGAGTGTTCTGTTTATACTAGATTTCACTACTTGTTCCCGAGGTCCGCTCGATTGAAGTTAAAAAGTATATTTAACCTCCTGGCAGGATCGCCAATTAAAACACTTGTTTCTTACTTTTAAAATTAAACAATATTTATTTGGAACTATGTCCTTTATTATTGAAATACTTTTTACTAATTCTAAAAGGAGCTTAAGGCTACTATGTAGTTACAATAAGACTGTTGATAAATTCATCATACAGTCGTATTTATATACTTTTCTTATCTATCTACAAGGAGACCCAAGCGTACAATCGTCTTGCTTGATAATGAAGAAGAGATAATATTCCAACATTGTATACAAACGATATTATCTCTTTTACATATGTTATCATTGTAGCGTTGTGTGCAAGACTGTACTAGAGACTAAAGATATCATTGAATACAAATAATGTTATCTTTTTTCTCAATATGTCTTGCTATGGATACTTAACTCGCGCCAAAGTAGAAATCGACCTTAACGAACATGGAGGCGTAACTGGAGGCAGTTAGCTAAGGATCTGGGTAATTAAAGAGGCATGTTGGTTGAAGTCCAGGTTCATTCCGGACTTTAGCGCCACTTAAGTAAGTATGTAAGTAAAATGTCAAAGGTAGCTATACAAGGCGCTAGAAGAATCCTGTCGCGACGCAAAAGGAAAGATAGCAGTTGACACACAATCGGTGCTGAAGAAATGGAAGCACAACCTGTGCAGAGCTTAGCAAATCTGATGGAAACGACGCCACTTAAGTAAGTATGTAAGTAAAATGTCAAAGGCAGCTATACAAGGCGCTAGAAGAATCCTGTCGCGACGTAAAAGGAAAGATAGTATAGTTGACACACAATCGGTGCTGAAGAAATGGAAGAACAACCTATGCAGAGCTTAACAAATCTGATGGAAATGACGCCATCTGCCAAGCATAGTTAATTCGTCATAAATATAACTTACGATTACTCTTACCAACCGCTCTTCTTCCGGGCTTAAAATGCAATTAAGTAGTATAGCCCTCACTCGGACTACTAGGGAGATCCTATATAGGACCCGGATCATTCCAAAAAAATAAACCCTTGGTTCTCTGAAAAATCGTTGGTCCCATTTCCTTTAAAAGGCTATGGAGAAGAAAATTCAATCCAAACTATATACGAGCTGTACAGCGACATACCCCTAGACGAAAAACTCTGCATTTCACGGTTACGACGCACGTTTACGCAAGTACGATACAATCGATCACACATTTCTTTCAGAACTTTCAAGGTAACAAAACTAATCATAGTTACAACAGCAGGAGAAACATTCGCCCTCACGTTGTGCTGTCAACAACAAATTGATGAGGGTGGCATTATCTAAATTTAAATCCAATAAAGACGTAAAAGCTGACAGCATGGCTGCAGATGACTAGTATTGTCATGAAACCGATAACGTATCCATACCTATATCGAGAAGAATTGCGTCAATACATCCGTACACAATACTTCAAATATCATGTGCTTTTGGATTCTATATAAACATATATATAGAGAGTACAGCTTGTTGCCACAATGTAATTGGAATACCCATAGTTTGAAACCACCACTTCAGGAGACTGTTAAACGGCAATGGCGGACAATCTATTGATAACCTGTTAACTAAAGTCGCGCTACAGTGCGGAATAATACCGGGCGTCAACCAACATGCCTCTCCACTTAGCCCGGTCCTTAGCTAACTGCCTCCAGTTGTTCACTCCAAGTTGGTTGAGGTCAGTTTCTACTTGCATGCGCCACTTAAGGCGAAGACTCTTCGAGCCGGAGTATTATCGTCATTCGTTCTACATCTCCTACAACGTCCAATGCGGAGTTGTTTTTTTTTTTGACCAGGGGCTTGTATTTGTACAGCTCGTATAGTCCTTGGTTGAATCTTCGTCTACATAGCCCGTCAACGCAAACGGGACCGAAGATATTTCGAAGAATTTTCCTCTCGAGTCGACCATGGACTTCTTTATCCATGTTGCAGCGCCGTAGAGCAGGTCTGGGATGATCAGGGACTTACGTAGGATCGACTTTTTAGTTTGAGTGAAGGCTTTGCTAAGTTGTATTCTAAGCTCCAAGAAACAGCGGTTTGCAAGAGTATTTCTTTATTTAACTACTGACGAGATTTTATTGCCAGAGTTAATAGCAGGACAGAGGTAGACAAAGACCTGTACTACCTCAAAGTTTTATCTGTCAATGGTAACTTCTTTTCAATTTTTCGATGTTGTGTGTCCTTCCGTGTTGACAGCGTATGCATATTCCAAAAATCCATTTTGCAGTAATTGCACCGATTTCTGCAAAACTGTGCCTCTGGTGATGATTTGGGATTTCTGCACAATCCTATCAAGAATCAAATTAAAGAAGTCTCATGACAGCGCATCACCTTACCTTAATCCTTTTTTGATATCGAATGTGACGGTGAGGTCGTTTCCGACGATGAAACAGCGAGAATTCACCATCGCCATCCTACTCAGCTATCGATTCTAATTCGATCCGTATACTTTAAGGTATGTTTAGCTAAAATTATTCTTTATGTTACAAACTTTTGCAAACTTATATACCCCTATGGGATAGGGTATAAACATATGAGAAGTTTATAATCCTGTGCGGATCGTTGAATACCCTATCCCAATCCATTCTGCAATTAAATATTTCCTTAATATGGTCGTGGCTTAAGACTTTACATGGGCGAAATGTAGCAAATGAGATTATCTGAATATCCTGTTTACATAATTTATCAAGATCCTGTGTGTTTTTTTTTTTTTTTAAAGTGTTCCTGGCCATGGGCGGATGATTATTCCTGAACTGATTCAATGAACAAAGATCTAATATACCAAATATCATTATCCTAGCTAATCATTTTGAACTGATTAAAAGGCAATTCCAATGGCTAAAAAACTCATTTTTTTACAAAAAACGCCCTTAAAACGTAGGCGTAGGTTAAAATTATTCATAGACGATATGTTCATATTAACATTACCAATGATTTTGAATCGAAAGTTTTTTCGATTATTTTAAAATTGGAAGGAACAACTTATACAGAAAACGCCCCTCAAAATTGGGAGTGGCAACAATTTTAAATGGACGAAATAAATAAAATAAGGTACAATAATTATAGTTAGTAAAGAGTCTTAATAAGAGCGCTACAAAAGTTTTTTTTTAAAATAAAACAAAAACTGTTTAGGATATCAATGAAATTCTTTATTTTTGTGAAAGATCGTTCTATGTATGCAACTCGATTTCTTTTGCATGGCCACTAAGGGCACGCTTGCAGAAGTCCAGACGCTGAACCCAATTTTTGACGTTTCAAGCATAAATCTGGCGATACTGCTGCAATTTCACTTTCGATATTTGTACGAGGTTCATCAATCGTCTCTGGCTTGTTGGCATAGACCATAGACTCGACGTAGCCCCACAGGAAATAGTCTAACGGCGTAAAATCGCACGACCGAGGCGGCCAAGCGACTGGACCATTTCACGGGACAACACGTTCTCCAAACTTGGTTTCCAATAAATTGATTGTGGCATTCGCTGTGTGGCTTGTGGCGCAGTCCTGTTGGAACCACATGTCCTCCAAGTCCATATCATCCAATTGGGGCCAAAAATATTCGGTTATCATTGAACGGTAGCGATTCCCATTCACAGTAACGTTCCGGTCTTGATCATCACGGAAGAAGTACGGCCCAATGGCGCCGCCGGCCCATAAACCAAACCAAACCGTACATTTTTCGGGATGCAATGATGACTCATGGAGTACGCGTGGATTGCTACCTGACCATTACCGCATATTTTGTGTATTGACGAAGCCATTCAGCCAGAAATGAGCCTCATCGCTGAAGATGATTTTTCGATGAAAATCCGAATTACTTTCAAGTTGTTGCTCAGCCCAATTCACGAACATACGACGCTTCTGGTGGTCAAGCGGCTTCAGTTCTTGTGTCAATTTAATCTTGTAAGGATGTAGGAAAAGATCTTTTGGAAAAACTCGCCATAAATACGCTTGAGAACGACGTGTGAGAGACTTATTTGGGCTTTCTTCAACTGAAGCCTCAGCGGCAGCAATATTCTCGACACTACGGGAACTTCTTTGTCTCACTGGCACGGGAACATTTTGTACTGTGCCTGTGCCAATTTTTCCACTAGACGCTCAATTGTTGATCTGCTAGGACGATTATGAAGACCATAAATTGGACGACGCGCTCTTAACGTTAAGGCCACTGACTCCGAATTTCGGTTGTAAATTTTAAATTTTGGATTCGGTGTTGGATCGTATATCTTTCCGTCATGAAATGGCAAACCTTACTGAAGAGAAATGTCAAAAGAGCGGCAAGAAATATGGCGTCGTTTGCTGTCCCTGTCGCTCAACTTTTGTAGCGTCCCTGTTGAAAACCCCGCTATATAGTTATTAGTTTTGATACATTAGTTGTAACATAAGTAAGTTGTAACATAAAGAAATAATTTCACTAGATATACCTTAAAGTCTATGGGTCGACACATAATCACTAGCTGAGTCTGTTAGTTTGACTCTATCCGTCCGTCCATCCACCCGTCTGCCACCAGATTTTGGGGCTTAAATTTTGAGCGCGAATGATGAAATTTGGTACTCATTCTCCTTGTTACCCCCAGCAGAACTAGTATAAGCGCCCCTTTTACAAAAACAAATAAAACACTTGTTTTTAACCAACAAAACGAAATATTAAGACAATCGTGATATCTATATTTCATTGTACATTTTTTTTGCTACACATACTTTTTGAAGGCGTTTTCCTAAAAACACATTTGTATACCCTACCTACCCTACATATGCAGGAGAAAAACGTTTTTCTGTCTAGCTATACAAAATTTGATAAACAGTCTGAACAGTATGAACAGATATGAATAAGGTTGGAATAAGTTTTTCAACGATTCGCGCAGCGGATGGTAGATTTCTTGTGTGTGTGTGTGTTTTTTTTAAGAGTATTCTAGGATTAAATCCTTTACTCCTACTCAAATCTATTCCAAGAATATAAATTACTGTACGCGCACATGATGAACATACCTATTGTGAATTTCTATATTTTTCTTACTATCTGAAAATATACTTTCTTTTCTAACGTGTGACTAATTGGACTTTCTTTTAAGCCTATATTTAAGTTAAATTTATTGCGGAGCACCCAATCTTCCACTTTGCCCATCGGGGAATTTATTTGCGCTAGTAGGGACAAATACGATTTTTTTACTAGGCTATTATAAAGAATTATCATGGTTAGCAAGCACAATCATAAACGATTAGTGTAGTAAACAATTTGGTTTTTTAAACTACACGATATTGTAAGATTATGAATGGTATAGAAATCTTAACATATATGAATAATCCATACTCTATAATACCAAATTTTGACTCATTTGCGTTTGTTTTTAGGAACTTCGAGCATTCAATTAAAGGAAATTCCCAGGCTAAAAGAAACATTGTAATCAAAAATGTCCACTATTTGAATAGTTCTCCATATTTTCCTCTTCCTTTTTCATTTTTATGTACCTACCCTTCGTTTTTATTAAAAACATTTTCAATTTTCTTTCGAATAGATAACTCTTCCTATTGCGATTGAATAAATTTTTGCAAATGCATCATCCATCAAGTCTATTCCATCCCTGTAGCTTAGTGATACTCTCATTAAGAAATCCGTAATTAGATCTTAAAAACTTAAATGTTTTTTTTTCATAATATGACTCTTTATACCCTATCCCATAGAGTATATTAGTTATGACATTTAGTTTGTCACATAGATATATAATACCTCAAAGTATATGGATCGACTCAGAATTGCTAGCTGAGTCAATCTAGCCATATCTGTCTGTCCGTCCGTCTGTGTGTCACTGATTTTTCGGCCTTAAACGTTCAGCTAGAATTTTGAGATTTGGTATATAAACTCTCTATCCGACGAAATCCGTCCATACATATTTTCTTCCATGCCCACTTTTAGGGGCGTTAAGGTATCAAACTATCCGCATAGGGGATTGTAGCCTTCTCATATGATTATTTTTTCGTTTTTTTTTTGTAACAAATTTTTTTTTTGTTGCTTTAATCTGTGTTTTTTTTTTTGTATAATCATTTGTATATTTAATTCCTCTTAAAACTAACTTACATGCTACACAAAAGTTCATAAAAAAACTAGCCTACTTATCAACTACTTAACTAGCTTACTGGCCCTATGCGGGCGCCCTAAATTAAATGATAACAAAAATGATTTCAACAGGGACGCTACAAAAGTTGAGCGACAGGGACAGCAAACGACGCCATATTTCTTGCCGCTCTTTGACATTTCTCTACAGTAAGGTTTGCCATTCATGATAGAAGGATAACAACGAGTCGAAATTATTAAAATTTACAACCGAAATTCGGAGTCAGTGGCCTCAACGTTAAGAGCGCTACGTCCAATTTATGGTCGTCATAACCGTCCTAGCAGATCAGCAATTGAGCGTCTAGTGGAAAAATTTTAATCCACAGGCACAGTACGAAATGTTCCCATTCCAGTGAGACAAAGAGTGCCCGTAGTGTCGAGAATATTGCTGCCGCTGAGGCTTCAGTTGAAGAAAGCCCAAACGTGTCTCTCACACGTCGTTTTCCAGCGTTGAGCATCTCTGTGACGTCGTTGTGGCGAATTTTGCGAAAAGATCTTGGCCTATTTCCTTACAAGATTAAATTGACGCAAGAACTGATGCCGCTTGACCACCAGAAGCGTCGTATGTTCGTGAATTGGGCCGAGCAACAACTTGAAAATGATTCGGATTTTCATCGAAAAATCATCTTCAGCGATGAGGCTCATTTCTGGCTGAATGGCTTTGTCAATAAACAAAATATGCGGTATTGGTCAAGAGCAATCCACTCGTTGCATCCCGAAAAAATTACGGTTTGGTGTGGTTTATGGGCCGGCGGCGCCATTGGGCCGTACTTCTTCCGTGATGATCAAGACCGGCACGTTACTGTGAATGGGAATCGCTACCTTTCAATGATAACCGAATACTTTTGGCCCCAATTGAATGATATGGACTTGGAGGACATGTGGTTCCAACAGGACGACGCCACAAGCCACACAGCGAATGCCACAATCAATTTGTTGGAAGCCAAGTTTGGAGAACGTGTTATCTCACGAAATGGTTTGAAAACCGTCAAAAATTGGGTTCAGCGTCTGGACTTCTGCGTGCCCCTGGTGGCCATGCAAAAGAAATCGAGTTGCATACATAATGGCATCAAACGTACTTTTACAGGAATGAAGAATTTCATTGATGTTCAAAACCGTTTTTGTTTTATTAAAAAAAAACTTTTGTAGCGCTCTTATTGAAAAACCCGATATAATGATGTTTACCAAGAAACATTTGAGAAAAACTTAATTTCTTGTCTTTTTTCATTTAATTCAAACTTACATGCTAATTAAAACTACTTATCGACTAACTTAAACTACTTAAAACGACTTACATCTACCTAAATATAACTTAAGAACTAGAACAGCCACAGCAAGCATTTTTATTTTTATTTTTATTTTTTGTATTATTTTTTTTTTGTACCACCACGACTGTTTACCTTAACATAAACCTAAAAAACTATGTAAGTCGGCCATATATTTTCAAGAGTCAACTAACTATAACTACGTTAACCACCACAACAGGTTCTACTGTTGCAACCTACTCCGGCGGTCCCAATCGGACACACTCCTGCTGAACCGCAGGCGCTCTCCTCCGTACTTTAATCTGTTTAATAGAGTTTATTTATATTTTTTTAATTATAAGTTCTGTCTGAATTTTCTTCATTTGAATAATTATTCTTAATATTCATTGTTATTTATTTAATTTATTTTATATTTACTAGTTCTCTTTGTTTGTTTAATAATTTGTTTTTTTTTTATTTCATTGATTATCGATTTAATTTGTTTATAATAGTTCCATATTTTTTGATTGTTTAATTTAATTTTTATTTATTTAATTTATCACTAGTTTATTTCAATTCGTATATTTACTTTTTTTGTTGATTAATTTCATTTTTTTTAATGTATTTTTCTAGTTAACTTCTTTTTATGTTTTCTATTATATGCAAATAAAGATGGCTCTGCACAATCTTGAAGCGATTATGTTTTTGTTTTGTTTTTTAATTCGTGTTTGTTTAAGCCCATAATGACTTGGCAAGTACTCTTTAAGGGGTGTATAGGGTGCTTAATTGGTGGAGATGGAATAAGCTGACGACGATACCTGCCCGATTTGGGGAAGTTCCAATATGGCCGCCGAAAATTTGTGGTTGGGTTTGAAATTAGCCCATTGAAATTAACCATCAGCGCCCGAGGTGTGGTGGTTTTTGTATTTCTTTTGGTTTTGGCACGTTTTATGTGCTGAAGTTGATATTGTCGAGTGCAATGACAAGATCCCTCCCATGCATTCCATGCTTCCGCACTTGAGAGCTGTCTTCCTATTCCCATACTGTTCCATCCTTAAGTCCCATCCACACCATCATTTCCGTTCCATTTTCTGCTCCCAACAACCTCTTTATCCCACTGTTTCTACACATCAAAAATGCTGCCCAATGTTGTTTTGTCAAACATTGGTACTAGTAAATATCCAAATTGTTCTTGCTGTTACCATCAATGAGCTCGCATGTCTTCAATGGAAAGTGTTTTGACACTTTAGATTGAATTGCGGCGAGTGACATTGATGATGGCCCCGAATACAATATTGAACCCATCTATTGTCATGGTATATTCTATCATTCAAATTATTTAAATGGTTGGGAGTTGTAGAACGAGGGCAGACTTTTATTGGCTTTAAGTTGGCAATGCACAGTGGTTGTGACTCTGGCTACACATCAAGTGCTTATTTTTAACCTCCAACTGGTAACCAAAGGGTATTGGTCTCATTCAAATATCCTCAAAATGTCGGCTTTTTGGCGATGAAATATAGAAAATGGCATTGTCAGAACATATTGTTCATTTATGGTTCGACAAAAAACTTCGTTTTTCGCCAGGTTATGCTATGAAGTACTGTATAGAAATGGTTTTTGTATGAAAACGCCTCCAAAAAGTGGGCGTGGCAAAAAACATTTCACAAACAAAATATAGAAATTATGATTGTCTAGATATGTTGTACAGACATTTTTCAGTATCTTTAACGGTTTGGCCTAAAAGTACGTTTTTCTGAAAAGAGGGCGTGGCAGTGGGCGGATTTCAAAACTTTTACATTTTTTCTGTTGGATAAAGAGTCTGTATACCAAACTTCAAAACTCTAGCCGAAAATATAAGGCCCAAGAATCGGTGACACACAGACAGACGGACGGACGGACAGACAGACATGGCTAAATCGACTCAGCTAGCGATTCTGAGTCGATCAATATACTTTGAGGTATATCTAACGAAATTATTTCACTATGTTACAAACTTAATGTCAATACTAATATACCCCTATGGAACAGGGTATAAAAAAAACATATGAGAGGGCTACAATGCACTGTGTGTATCATTTTATATCCTATCCCACTACATCCTTAAAATTAATATCCCTTAAATGTGGGTTTTGTGGCAAAGAAATTTTATAAATGGAACTGTCGCAACATATTGTTCAGACAGTTTACCAAAAGCTTTTATGGTTCGACAAATAACAACAAGTCGCTTCGACATTTGTATCTGTACCTGGAATATGCTACAAAGCAGACATTACTGTGATCCAGGAAAAACGATGGGAGGGACCGGGCAAAAAGAGGATGAAAAACTGTGACATCTACTACGGGTCGTGTTGTAGTGAGCAGAAACAGCGCATCGAATGTCGAAGAACAATGGCAGCAATGCAAACAAGCCATTAGATCAGCCGCAACTGATGTGCTATGTTTCTCACGCCCACCAGCATGAAACCCCTGGTTTGATAAGGAATTCCGACAGATGCTCGCAGCCAAGCACGAGGCCTACAAGGCTAAGCTGCAGGTGAAGACGAGTGCTGCCGTTGATTTCTATAGCCAGAGAAGAAGAGAAGAACACCGGCTTTTCGGAAAAAAAAAACTAAAACAATCTAAAAAAACCATATGAGAAGGCTACAATCCACCGTGTGGATCGTGTTATACCCTATCGCATCCCACCCTTAAAATTAATATCCCTTAGATGTGGGTTTTCTGGCAAAGAAATTTTAAAATTGGAATTGTCACCACATTTTGTAAGACAGTTTAACAAAATGTTGTATGGTTCGACAAAAACCAACGTTTTTCTTGTGCATATGGTATGACGTAGGGTATAAAAATGGTTATGCCCTATCCCATAGGGGTACATAGTTTGTAACATAGAGAAATAATTGAGCTATTTAGGTATACCTCAAGGTATATGGATCGACTCAGAATCGATAGCTGAGTCGATTTAGCCATGTCTGTCCGTCTCTCTATCCGTACGTCACCAGTTTTTGGGCCTTAATTTTGAGCCAGAATGATGAAATTTGGTACACGTGCTTGTTGTTGCTCTCACTAGAACAAGTGTAAAAAAAATTGAAATCCGCCTACTGCCACGCCCCCTTTTTAGAAAAACATAGTTTTAAGCCAAACCGTACGAGATATTGAAAAAGTGTCTGAACAGCATATCTAGACAATCATAATGTCTATACTTTGCTCATACAAAGTTATAAAACGTATTATAAAACGTTTTTCGGTAAAATTTCAAACATTTAAAAACAAGTTTTGATGCAAAACCATTGCCTCTGTGAATATAAACATTTGTTCCATATATTATTTCAATCCACGCCCACTTTTTGGAGGCGTTGTCATTCAAAAACCAGTATACACTACCTCACAACATAACAAGGCGAAATACTATGTTTTTTGTCGAACCATAAATGATTTTGATAAACTGTCTATACAATATGTTCTGAGAATGATATTTTTTACATTTCATCGCCAAAAAACCGACATTTTGAGGATATTTGTTTAAGGATGGGATCGGATAGGTTATAAAACGATCCACACAGTGGATTGTAGCCTTCTCATATATTTTTTTGATATGATATATGAACGAAATGTTAACGTTACAAAAACCAATTATTTTGCATCAAATTTTTTTTTCGAAATGTTTAAATGTTTATATTAACAGAACCAATGTTTTAACATCGAAATTTTTTCGAAATGTTTAAATTTTTACCGAAAAACTTTTTTTTTACTGAAAGCGCCCGCAAAAAGTCGGCGTGGCAATAAACTTTGTATGAGCAAAATATAGAAAATAGAATCGTCTAGATATGTTTCTCAGCAATTTTTTCAAAATTTTTAAAGGTTTGGCCTTAAACTACGTTTTTCTGAAAAGGGGGCGTGACAGTGGGCGGATTTAAAAAAAATGTACACTTGTTCTACTGGGAGCAACATTAAACACGTGTACACAATTTCATCACTCTATCTAAAAATTTAATATAAACATTTCTTCCATATATTATTTTAGCCCGCGCCCACTTTATACAAAATCCATTTCTATACAGTACCTCATAGCATAACTGTCTGAACAATATGTTATGACAATGACATTTTTTTTATTTTTCTTTATGGAATCGAAAGTGATCTGAAGTTGCACCTTCAAGATTTACAGGGGACTAGACCCACTTCGTTCGGCGACTTTGGCGTCTGCCAAGTTTTTGAACCGGGTGAAACCGCGGTTCTCAGATCGCAATGCGTAATGTCATTTCATAGAAATGATGGTGCAGGGCATTGTTTTCCAAGACGCGGTTTGGGCGAGTGCTATCATTCACCTTATAAACCACCTGAAAGACCCGCCACTATTTCCACTTTCTCCTGAGGATCTTCAATAACATAGAAATCGTCGTCGAAGACGGCTTCCCCCGGATCAATTCCTGCTGTCAAAAGTATGTTTGTATTGTCAGTTGTTCGTTGGAGCTTAATACACGGAAGGTCGTTGCAAAAAAATATCGAAGATTTCATTAAATCGGGGCCAGTAGAATTTCCAAGTCACAATTTGCACCGAAACTCTAATCATAACAGTTTGTGACCACACTCAAGTTACGGCTTTGTATTTATATAATTAATTAAAGGTACGGTTCAAGCATTATTGAATTAGTCTATGTTGGTTAAGCATTATTGAAAACATGCAACCAGGTCCGACTTTGCCCGATTAAAATGTTAATGGAAAAATATTATTTCTTTCACTAAGACCTCGAATGCTCATTGAGTACTGAGCTCCGGTGATTTAAACGCACTACAGCATTCTTAGAACAATGCAGATCACAACAGTGAAAACCACATCGAAATCCGTTCAGCAGTTCTCGAGAACGCATTCATACCTGTTTTGGGACTTTATTTTATACTATGTATAGATTAAGCTCTACTGATTAAGTGTTAAGTAGTATACGCAGAAAAAGTAATGGAAATAAAGTTGTTAGTAGCAAACTAACCGTTCAAGACTTTTATTTGACCTCAAGTGAGTCTGCTTGAGGAATTGTATACAGTACAATCGAGTCAAGTATAGAGTTGTACATTTATCACAATCTACGTTTATGAACCTACGAATGAACTAGTTGGGATAAAGGATTCCAAACGTAAACAATATCTATTCGATTTTGAAGATGGATGGATGTAGCAAACCTTAAGATCCTAGCAATAAATTTTAATTCGTAAGTAGTCGAGAGAAGAACCGTCCTTTGTGGATGTGGTTGTCGTTTGTTGAAAAATATTATCGCAGATATACATTGGATCAGCAAAACTAAGCCAAACCAGAGACACAAATCGGTATACAGTAGCTAAAATTTATTTAGAAGCAACCGAAGCCAATCATTCCAAAGAGGGTGGGGTCGCTGTCTTATTACGGAAAGGCTTGCGCCATAATAACATTATATAATGGAGAAGTACGTAAGTTCCAGGTGCTGGAAGCATGCATTATATTCATTCCTGTCCATAGTCGGAGGAGAATGTATGTGGCGTCGCTTTATGCAACAAACTCTATTTATAGCAGATCGCGAGACTCTTGTTCGTTATCTATAGCTTAAATCGCCTAAAATTTATTACTTTTTGGCCGGTCACCTTAACGCTGATCAAGCGCCTTGGGGTAACACAGACGCGAACAATAGCACGACTGCTTCAAAATTGGAGAGAGCAAATTATAATTGGGTACAAACTTAATTTGTACGTGATGGATATCTAACCTTACCAGAGTGGAACCACTTTCCTGGACTTAGCACTTATGGACGCTAGAAAAGAACTGACGCATAACGAAACACGCGCAGAACTATGTGCGAGAGTTACGTACTCTTCAGGAAACGGTATAAAAAGAAAACACTTAACAATTTATTTGGCGGTCATGACTGTCTTTATTTTGATTTCGCTAATGATAATTAACATAAAACATATCAGAAACCATCTTATCTGCGTGTGGAGTTTTTTTTAATAATAAGGCTGGTTTTTTTTTTTTTTTTTGATATTCATTTTTATTTTACTTTATCTTAAAACTAACTTACATGCTAGACAAAAATTCATGAAAAACTAGCTTACTTATCAACTACTTAAATAACTTACTGGCCCTATGCGGGCACCCTAAATTAAATGATAACAACTTAATTCTAATGCCTTTCGGCCTATTATCTAATAAGTAAATCTAATAGTAATAAAATGATGTTTACCAAGAAACATTTGAGAAAAACTTGGTTTCTTGTCTTTTTTTTTAATTTTTTTAATTTAAACTTACATGCTAATTAAAACTACTTATCGACTAACTTAAACTACTTAAAACTACTTACATCGAACTAAATAAAAATCTAAACTTAAAAACTAGAACAGCCACAGCAAGCATTTTGATAATATTTTTTTTTTGCCACCACGACTGTTTCCCTTAACATAACCTAAACAACTATGCATAACTACGTTAACCACCACAACAGGTTCTCCTGTTGCAACCTACTCCGGCGGTCCCAATCGGACACACTCCTGCTGAACCGCAGGCGCTCTCCTCCGCTCTGAGTGACGACGTCTCGGTCGTACAGGAGCCGCCTATCCACAGTTCGTCGGAAGACGTGGTAGATTAGCGGAAGCGCCGATCTATCCTGTATCAGCCCTCGTCTATCCAAATATAGGAAAGCTTCGGGCGGAATAAAGCCGCTTAAACGCGCACACTCAAAATATTCATCATTGGGATAGAAGGCCCCAAAGATGAGACTATTGTTCGAAGCCATTGCTCTTGCAGCGTGAAACCGAATGAGTTTCACCAGAAAATTGTCTATTCGGTTTATGTTGGCCCCGTTGTATAGGACCTGGTTGGAATAGTATTTTGTGTAGTCAGATACTGGTGTTCTGTGAAGTCCAAGGCAGCTCCTCAGACACTGCCTCTCAAACACCCGTATCTTTTCCATTTGAGATGGGGCAACGTTGAACCACACCGGGCACCCATAGGCAATCATCGGCCTAATGAGGGCCATGTAGCAAATCACCTTCACCCTGCTGTCAAGACGACTGCTATAAAACAATCGTCTTGTCAGGGCAAATGCTCCCCTAGCTCTAGCCAGAGCAGCATCTACATGTCTTCCGAAATATAGATACTGATCTAACCAGATGCCAAGGTACTTTACTACACTTTTACTCGCCAGTGGCTGTCCGTTTGGTCCAACGATCACCAGCTTTCGCCAGTTCTTTCTCGTATCCCTAGAGGCCCTAGACAACGGTGTCCTAAACAGGATAGTTTCTGATTTCTGAAAGTTGATTTTCAACTTCCAGTCATCACAATATCTCTGGATCTTGTCGAAGTCCCGCTGCAAAAGGGTTCGAATGACTTCGACAGTAGAGGCTGTTCTGTACGCGATAAGATCGTCCGCATACGCAATTGCCTGAGTAAGACTACCTATCATATCACTGGTGTAAATGCTGAAGCGAATCGGCGAGTTTACCGCTCCCTGTTGCAGACCATTCTTAATGAAAAATTCTGTGGTAGAAGTTACATTGCCACTTTTGACAACAAACGTTCTACCAGTCAGCATGTCATGAAGCATATATAGCAGTGGTTTACTTATGCCAAGTCTGGTCAGCTTTAGGTAGAGGCCCTCTAACCATACGGTGTCAAAAGCCTTCTCTAAATCAACCAGACATGCACCGGTGCACTGTTTTTTGGCTTTGTTCCATTGTATATCAGAAACGAGTTTGGAGGCGGCATGAATGCAGTCATGTCCAGCCTTGAAGCCAAACTGGTTCTATGGTATAATATTATTGTCCTCAGACCACTTGAACAGTGCTCGATTGAGAATCTTTTCGAAAACCTTGCTGATACTCGGAAGGAGACTTATCGATCGGAAATTCGCCGGATTGGAGTTGTCCTTTCCCTTTTTCGGGAGAGGATGAACCACCGCCGTCTTCCAACGCACTGGATAATATGCATTATTCAGCGCGTTGTTGAACAGTGTGGCGTAAATGTCCACAGCTTCAGGGGGTAAGTGTCGCAATACAATGTTGGATATACCATCGACTCCCGCTGACTTCTTTTTCTTTATGGAATCGAAGATGATCTGGAGTTCCACCTTCGAGATTAACAGGGGACTAAACCCACTTCGCTCGGCGACTATGGCGTTTGCCAAGTTTTCGTCATCAAACCGGGTGAAACCACGGTTCTCAGATCGCCATTGCGTTATGTCGTTTCGGAGATAGACATGATGGAGCAGGGCATTGTTTTCCAGGACGCGGTTCGGGCGAATGCTATCATTCACCTTATACACTTCCTGAAAGACAGCCCCCACTGCCTCCACTTTCTCCTGAGGATCTTCAATAACATAGAAATCGTCGTCGAAGACGGCTTCCCCCGGATCAATTCCTGCTGTCAAAAGTATGTTTGTATTGTCAGTTGTTCGTTGGAGCTTAATACACGGAAGGTCGTTATGACCTTTCCTCCTAAAGATCTTATTAATTTGTGGAAACATACTCGGGTCGCTGGAATTTACGGCCCGAATTCTGTTATTCCAAAACAAATTAATGGACAACCGATAGTTCTCCTTGATCAATTGGTTGATGTTTTTGATCGACGCCTTCAGTGTTCTAATCTCCGGGTCGCGTGGGTTTGTCAGTCGTCTGTACAAGAGTTTAAGTCTTGTCAGAAGTCCGCTTTTTTGTCTGTGTAGTGCGTCAATGGTCGCGTTTCTGTACGTAGACGTTATGTCATGTTCTTTGTATTTCGGTATCGTCCTGTTCATTGTTTGTTGAATCGCTTCGTCCATTTGTTGTAAGTATTCGTCGATTTCGTTGTTTGTTAGGTTTCTGTTGTTTGGTGGGCAAATGGCCCTCGAACGTAGTTCTCTTGATAGGGCGTTGGTGAAGCGAGGCCAGCGCATCTTACCGTAGTTGTAAGAATGCACAGGCACATACTCCTCCAGCGCCACAAGCTCGTTCGGAAGCTGTATTACGACGGCGAGTCCGCAGTGATCACTGTCGTACTCAATCGTCCGTAAACAGTTTCGCGGGTGTTGACCTACTCTGTTAGTAACTGTCAGTCTTGTGTCTCGCAGTAAAAGATCCAGGAAAGCACCGCTTCTCGGAAACGATGGCCTATCTGTGGCGAGAATGTCGATCCTATATTCAACATTGTAGTGGACCATCCAATTGTAAAGATGGTTACCCCGAGGATTTTGTAAATGATTTCCCCAATCTTCGTGTTTGGCATTTAAATCTCCGGCCAAAAGATAAAAGTTCTCCACTGAGTTCAGTCTTAGAGATTCGAAAAGTTTTCCGAGCTCTGTTGTAAAAAGTGTAGGCTGAGGTGCTTCCGGTGCGTAGGCCGCTATGACATACAGTCGCTTCCCATGTTGGAGAAGAATGCATACGACCAAAGATTATAAAGCTTTACTGATAACGCACTGCATACAAGAAAAATTGTTCTATGGCGGGTTATAATGGCACAGCCCGCCATATGTTTGGATCTCGTTTCTCTTGTGTACACGTGCACACAAGAGAAACGAGATCCAAACATATGGCGGGCACGTGCACACCACCCGCCCGAACCATGAAGCTGGTGAGAAAAAGCTTCTGTTTTTTGCTATCAATGCGTCATCTATACGGCTTTATAATCATTGATATGACACAGGGTTCCAGCAGCCGGAATCAGCGCACTTCACCACTATATATAACTTTGTAACTAATGCCTTTCCTTGATGTTGTGTGTCCTTTCGTGTTGAAAGCATATACTTTGCTTGCCCTCATTTACTGCTAAGCCTATGTTTGCCGCTTCCTTCTCTTTACTAGCAAACATGGCTATAACATCATGTGCAGTCCTTCCAATGATGTCAATATCGTCGGCATATGCTAGGAGGTGCACCGATTTTTGAAAAATTGTGCCTCTGGTGTTCGCTCGGGAGTTTCACACAATTCTCTCAACTCAAGAATCAAATTGAAGAAGTCACATGACAGCGCATCGCCATGACTAAATCCTTTTTTGGTATCGAATGATACACTGATAAGGGCCGATTAGGTTGATGGTAAACGGTTTCAGGCATTCACATGTTACGGCAGATAGGATCTTGTAGGCGATGTTGAGGAGACTTATGCCTCTATAGTTGGCACAATTTAGAGGGTCTCCTTGTTTGTGGATCGATGTGGCAAACGATGCTGAGGTTCCATTCTTCAGGCATACATTCTTCCGACCAGATTGGGCTTATGAGTTGGTGGATGTTATTTACCAAGCCATCTCCTCCGGTTTTATAGAGCTCAGTGGGAAGGCCTTCATTGCTCTTTTTTCTTCTTTCTCAAAAGTCTGTGTTCTTCCCTTCTTCTCTGGCTATAGAAATCAAAATCTCTCGTCTTCACCTACAGCTTAGCCTCGCAAGCCTCGTTCTTGGAAGCTAGCGATTCTGAGTTGATCCATGTACTTTGAGATGTACCTAGATAAATTATTTCACTATGTTACAAACTATGCATCAAAAACTATGCATAGGATACCCTAAACAAGTTGAACTTATAAACTTTTTAAATCGTCATAAAATTGATATTGCATTAGTAACTGAAACATGGCTTAAATCAGACATTCGAATCTCCACCTCCGCTTCTAAATGCTATCGTGTAGAAAGAAAAAAATTGTAGGGGTGGAGGTGTAGCGATTTTAATTAGAAGATCAATGCAACATGAGTTTTTACCTTGCATGTAATAATGTAGAGAATATTTGAATTCAAATCATTTTAAGTAATTACAGAAAACTCAATCTATTGTGTCTATTTTCCGGGCAAAATAACAGAAGACTCAACGCAAGATCTAAAAATGCTAAAACTTAAAAATTACCTTAGAAAATTATTCGCTATTAATTGTGCATACTTAATAGGAAGTGACTTAAATTGCAGACACAGGGATTGGGGCAGCATTAGAGCAAACTCCTGGGAAAATATTTTGTCTAATCTTTCTGTTATGATGCCAATGTCTAATATGTTTCCACAAAGTCCTACTTATGTCCCAGCTAGTTCACGTGGTAGCCCCCTCTGTTAGCGATTGATTTGTTAACATAACACAGTTTTCTCTAATATTCGTGGGTTGGGAATAGAAAAAGTGCAATATATTCAAAATTTAAGAAACACTTATTGGGAAAGTTTTCGTACTGAAGTAACAAGAGAGCCTCGTACCATAACTACAAAAATTAAAGCCATCTCGAACAAACATGATGCAGACCTTATTATCCAGGAGTTCTCTGAAATTGTTGTTACATCTGCAAATAATAATATTCGCAGGATCTCTAAGAAAATTCAGTGTATAATTTTGCCAGATTATATACCGAAACTTTAAAGGATTACAAATATGCCTAGACGAAGTTGGCAAAGATATTGGCAACCTTTATACCGAATTCAATTAGAGTACTTAAATAAAGTAATAACAAACAATATTCAAACTATCCAAAACAATGAATGGAATAATCTGGAATGTAATAAAATTAATAAAAAAAACACGGACTAGACTTACGGACGACCAGCTGATGGCTAATTGCGAATCACGGCGTCTGAACGATGTTTCCGGCGACAGCTCGATATTCTCGGCAACAGCGGTGCCGCCCAGTCTTGGTCCCATACTCTTCAAGGTTGGTAATCAAACGGCGCAGTGTTGACTCGGCGACGGAATTCGCGCTGCTACCCTACAGACGAATTGTTACGCAAAAAGGTAGAGACGATTATTCCGCGTCTTTGGGAAGTGTATCGCTCCATGGCTCGTTCACTTGTAATCTACATCTAGTCTACAAATTTTAAAACAGATTTGACATTTATTATTTGTTTTATTAATTATTTATTATTTACGATATTTGTTATTTATTAACTGTTATTTGTTATAGTAATTGCTATATAATTATTTTTTATTTATTATCTATAATTTTGTCATTTGTTATTAATATTACTTATTGTTATTTATTTATTATTTACTTAATTTTTATTTACTATTTACTATTTATCTACTATTTATTATTTATTTACTATTTATCTAGTTATTTATTTATTTATATATTACACATATTATGTACCTAGTTATTATTAGTTTGTTTGTTTGTTTTTACAATATACATATATATATTTTATTTTATTATTATATGAGGTTTTTTATCGTCGTTTCCTATATATATGTTTTTTTGTGTAATATTTCTTTTAAAATGTCTGTGTAACAAATTATTTAGTAGAAAGATATAACTATGAATATATATCAAATCTCTTTGTACCACATTTTTGTAAATTGTGCGATAACACATTGTTTATACGAAATCCAACTTGCTAAAGCCAAGACCCAAAAGCCTCACAACAGACAAAATGAACTGACAGAACACCCAGAAACAAAAAAAAATGAATGCCCAAGACACAACTAAAATAGAAACAAAATTAAAACCAACTGCAGGTGCAAAAATAACATAATATGAATAACTAGCATCAAAAACCAGCTGACAAAACCAAAAAAAAAACATATACACATTTTTGGCGCAACAGGCTCGTTAGTACCCAGGGCCGAGCTTTCCCACAACCATTCATGTGTGCGTGTTTAATTCTGCACGATGGCGGGACCTCCTGTTCTATGCCGACTCCGAATATCGAATTTGAGATAAGCTTTTCTTGACAATTGATACTACTCGGATGATTTGTCAAACCATCACGAGAGGAGGGCCAGTGAAAAATCATTTAGGTGCTGCTATGGCTGGGAATCGAACCAAGACCATTTGGCACGGCGGTTCATCACACCAACAATCGTGACACTGAGCCCGTCAGCTGACAGAACCGAAAAACATAACATAAAGCTAATGGAAACCCTAATGAAACAAATTCTTAATAGAATGGATTAGATGGAAAAATGTAATACAACAATATTAAAAAGAATATCTTTTCTTGAGCGATAGAGCAGCAGCAAAAGAGTTGTACCAAAAAGAGAAGCATGAGGGCTAAAATAAAAATACTCGAATGGAATACCTCATATATGCCTCATCTCAGGGATGAGGCATCATATCGATTTGGTTTTAAAATTATCTACGGACTCAAAACTGCAAAAACATAAGTTATATCACACCCCACATCCTCACAACTGTGCAGCCTAAATAAAAATCGAGTTTGAACACCACATAGAAGCCAAATTCCAGTCATGTGCGATTCAAGGGATTTATACAAGAATAAAAACGAACAGTGGGCACATTATCAGTTGCATCAGTATACTATTCTCCAAGCTATAGAATACAGAAAATTGGTTTTAAAAGCATCCTAAATATATTTCACAATAGATTTATTGCGGAGGGAGATTTTTATGATGAAATGGGAGAGGACTTTTCTCTCATTTGTGTTCCCAGAACGCAACTGCGGCATTGAGGGTTGTCCCAATTAGCTAGTGCACCGTGACTATGGACGTAATTCATGCAATATCTGTTGGGTTCTATTTAGCAGAACCGTTATCCGTTTTTTTCCTAGGAGGGCCATATCTTCCTCGATATGACGAAATTCGTTAACCTTCTCCAATTGGAGTCGGCCTTCTTCAGGAAGTGTGAGTGTATTAGCCTTAACCGCGGCTAGCGGGATGAGCCGTGAAGAGCTGAGCCTTGCCTGGCCATGCTCGTCTACACGTTCTTGTACTTCAAAGTCACTGTACCGTGGAACCCAGAGAAGTGCGACCCTGAAGCATTCACCAAGGTGAACAAGTTCGCTCCGGCATACCTGTATCAGTTTGGAGGATAGCCAAGTTGATGGCCTTTATAGTCGCTTGGCTATCCAGCAGCGTGCAAGTCTCTCGGATTGCCAGTAATTCCGCCGGAAATACGCTGGCAAATTCCGAAAGGCGATTTGAAACCGTTATTTGTGATTCCGAGTAGACTGCGGAACCCACACCACAGTTCATCTTAGATCCGTCGGTGTAGACGATAGTGTCGAAATCTCTTACTACTTCGTTTCTCTTCCACTGAGCTCTGGAAGAAATCCTACGTGGAAGCCTTTCTTGAAGCATAGTATAGGTGTTATGTAGTGTGTCGCAAACGTGACAATGCCTTTGGGTAACATATCCAGGATATTACTGTGGCTATAAGTCCTTGCATTCCAGCATCCTTACTCCTTGAGTCTTACTGAGCTGCATAAAACGGTATTTTTAATGTGTAGGTCGAAAGGCAAGAGATGCAATAGCACAGTAAGGGCTTCCGTTGCTGCCGAAACAAATTTCCAGTTGAGTTTTGTGTGAGTGGTTGCCCATTAAGACGGGGAGGGTAAAATCGGTTATGTTGGTTTTGGTGGTAAATAGAAAAAAATCCGTTTTACTCGGGCTTACGCCGAGGCCACAACTTGCAGCCCAGGTGCTAACCTTGTCTAGATCAGCCCCCATGATTTCGCTTTTCACGGATGGGAATTTTCCCGTCACTAATATGACCACGTCATCCGTGATAACTTTGACCCATTCATCGTCTAATTTAACTAGAATTTAGTTAATAACCATTAGCCAGAGCAAAGGACAGATGACGCTGCCCTGCGGCGTTCCTCTATGGGCAAATTTAGTTACCTGGCTATTTACAAGAGTTGCCTGGATAACTTTTGTATCAAGCATGCAGACTATCCATTGGCTAATAGATTTTTCTGTACCTGGCTGCATCAGAGATTCAAGAATAGCTCCGGTGAGGACGTTGTTGAAAGCTCCCTCTATGTCTAAGAAGGAGGCTAGTGTATACTCCTTATTGTAAGAATTGTTTGACTGTCCGCACAACCTCGTGGGGAGCTGTTTCCGTTCATCTGGCGTTAAGGTAGGCGTGTTCTGATTTGGCTAGCAAAGATTCTTCTAGAAAACTTTGCATATGGATGTCTAGAACGCGCTCTAGGGTTTTTCGTTAAAGGGGGTTACACTCTTTGTTTGAAACGAAAATTCTTCTAAAAAACTTTGCATGTGGATGTCTAGAAAGTGCTCTATGGTTTCTAGTAAAGGAGGTTAAACTCATTGTTTGAAGTCCTTCGCGGTCTCGTGGCCGCGTTTGCCTCGATTCAATACAAATACCACCAAATAGAGGAAGCTACATGGGTTGCAACTCCAAAAAACAAAATAAAACAAAACTCATAGCCTCCTGAAATTATTGCATCGAAAAGAAAATTTTAAATACGTTGGCAACATAAAAGGGCGCCAATTGACAAAAACGAGCTAAACGGGCTAAATAGTAAACTCAGAAAATCAATAATTAAATTTAGTAATGAGTCACTAAAAAAATACAAGCCCTTACTAGCCCAACAAATGATTCTAGTACTGACTACTCGCTCTGGAAGGCAACAACGAAAATAAACAGGCCAATAGCTCACATTCCACCAGTGAAAACAAGAAGACGTACCAATTCGGCCAGTTACGTCTAAAGAATTTGCCAAAGAAAAACTAAGGTACAAATATAAATAAAAGACCACAGGGTTTGATTTAATAGCGGGGGAAATTTTAAAATAGTCTAAAAAAAACATATGCGAAGGCTACAATCCACTTTGTGAATCGTTTTATACCCTATCCCATCCCATCCTTACAACAAATATCCTCAAAAAGTCGGCTTTTTGGCGATGAAAAATAGAAAATATTGTCAGAACAGATTGTTCAGCGAGGTTATCATAATCATGGCTATGATATGAGGTACTGTATAGAAAAGGTTTTTGTATGAAAATGCCTCCAGAAGGTGGGTGGGTTAAAATAATATAAATATGAAATGTTCAAATTATCAAAACCAATGATTTTGCATCACAATGTTTTTCAAAATATTTAAAAATTTTCCGAAAAACGCTTTGTTAATGAAAACGCCCCAAAAAGTGGGCATGGCAAAAACTTTGTAGTAACGAAATATGGAAATTAGGATTGTCTCGAGTCTTGTTCAGACACTTTTTCAATACCTCTAATGGTTTGGCCTAAAACTACGTTTTTATAAAAAGGGGGCGTGGCAGTGGGCGGATTTTAAAAATGTTCACTTTTTCGAACAGCACGTACAAGGATCACATATACCAAATTTCATTACCCTGGTTCAGAATGTAAGGCCTTAAAACCGGTCACCTATAGGCGGACGGACGGACGGACAGACAGACATATTTGTTAAAAATATGTATCAAAACTAGAATACCACTATGGGATAGGGTATAAAGAAAGTTGGCCGGGCACACCGCAAGTAAATGTTTTTTGACCGCTTCAGTGCTTGTTATATACTGTGATGTACCCAAACGACTGCAAAACGCAATTAATAAAGTGAATAAATGGAAGAGTGACTGGCGGATCGCATTTAACGAATATAAATCTGTTTACGTAGGTAAATGTCAACTATAAGAAAACTAGAGACTTGCAAATTTTCCTATACTTGGTGCGAATACCGGACACAAAGTTGGAATGAAATTTTTTACACGAAAAATGAAACGTAAGCAACTCTAAATCAAATGTTGGAAATTGTATTGGCTACTTCGGAAAACATTGGCAGCTCAGTGCCAAAAACGAACTGTGTAATAACGGTATACAACTTTTTGGTTATACTAAAAAAACAAATGCTAATATATAAAATAGAGAAATTTTCAATGCATATAGTATACTAGGGATCTTGCAGACATATCAAATAATATCGTCCTTCAAATGTTCGATGAAAGCTATTTATTGCACCGACAAAAAACGAATCCATTCACTTGGCGAGATAAGGAACTGCAGCGCCTAAATTGATTTTTCAATGCAAAGTAACCTGTCAAGAGTTTTAATTTCTTGATAGAAATGTTGCTTGATAAGGTTTATCTTAGTTGCAGTACCATTAAATTTATATTAAAGGGAGGTATTCTTAAAAAATACTCATATGTCTATGAAAAATCGGGAAAAAATAAGGCTTACTAAAACAACATTCTGAATTTCAATGGCTTACTAAACCAACATTCTGAATTTCAATTGTTTTTTTGTTTATTACTTTGAAAGTATGGATAGTAAATCAATGGTTCTGCAGGTTTCATGCAAGGATATTCATTCTTTTTAAGTATTCGATCAATTCTCAGCAACTTTGGAAACCTGCTGATCATTATGTGTACCTGATTTTACAAAAAAATAAATAAATAAAATTGAAAACTGATAGCTATTACTATTGATATTTATACAATGCCAGTTTTAGGAAATAACGAGAAATAACAATTTTCTGCCGCCTTTACGGAGCGCCCAATTTACAAGTACATACGACCCAGTCGTGCACCCACCGCACTCGTTTTTATTGGGTTGCTACTCTTGCACGTACAGCCGGCACAACTTATATCGCAAATATCAAAGCTTGCATTGGTTTCCGCGTATTAAAAGTGCTTTTGTCGCTTGGCTCCTGTATTCGAGTCGCAAATAGCTGTTTAATATATCACAATGAACCCTGTTGGGCATGTCGCCCTACTCATATCCTTCCTAACCACATTTTGTTCACCAATCGGCGAAGCACAAGCAGCCAATAAACTTCTCTATACAAAAAAGCTTATTTCTTAAATCCCTTTGACTTGTAAAAGCTCTAAGACTTTCAGAGCCTCCTGTCTAGGTGGAATATCTCTTTGCCAACATAAATTCAATTAGTATTCCTTTGGTAGTGAAACTCTCCAATACACAAAAACTCAGAAGAAAATCTTCATCGATGTACTTAAATTTTTTGAACAAAACACTTATCCTACTGGTGTTAAAGCGGAAAGGACGAATATAACTATCCATTATTGTCTTGAAATTGACAAGACAAAAAACCTAGATAAACTGTTTTTTTGTTCCATTTCAAACATAATTTCAATATTAAAAGGTCGTATTTAATGAACAATCAATTTGGTGCTTTTCGTCGAATATATATAAATTAATGTGAATACGTACGTTTGTCCCAATTCAATTGTCAAATGCTAGTCAGTACGGATATTCGTGTACAAATTTCATTGGAAAATCAGATATTCGTTGACGTGTTGTATATGTAAGAACGGCCATTGCATCGACACTTTGCTTATAAAGGAATCAGTCAGATTCGATGCTGTAGTATGTGTTTTTTTTATCGGCTGTGTAAAATTAAGTACATTCAAAATTGAGTATTTTCTCGGTGTGTTTGTGTGTGTGCAGTTAAGTTAAAGAACAAAAAAGACAATAATTACAAGAAAATTTGTGGTAAGTTGATTAAAATCCTTGTCTGATTCTATAACTTAACAAAAATATTATAAAGCAAAAGTTTCTATACTGAATTTCTTTTTCAACGCTCTCATAGAGGGATGTACTGCATGTATATGGGCATATCAAAAAATGAGTACATTGCTTAGGTAAAACACCTGTCGCAGAACGCAGTGTGTTTAGTGTCCTTGCATTCGTTTGCAATAAGATACAAGTGGGTACCACACGGAAAATATGTATCCACATTTTGTTTTTTAAACAATTTTATCGGAGATCCGTTATATACACGCATCCCTGCTGGCTTACATGTTGTACATACAAGGGAAATGTTTCTGTCCATGTTCACAATGGCATTAGACCATAAAACAAGGGCGCAGGGTGGTTTGAAAGTATGTATGTATTACAGTTACATTGTGGCAACAAGTTGTATACTCTATTTAATTATATACAATCCCTAAGTACATGATGTTTTAAGAGATAACAAAACTGAATACATGCATTTTATTGTGTACTAATGTATATCGAAAGTATGGATATGTTATAACTTATATTGGTTTTCTGACGTAGTAGTAGTCATTTGCAGCCATGCTGTCTGCTTTATCGTCTCTTTTGGCTTTAAATTTAGATATTAATCCTACGATTGTGACTATGATGAGATATGTTACATTGAAAATTGTGCTAGAGATGTGTGAACAATTGTATTGTACTGTTCGTACTTGTTCCATGACTCTTTTCTCTTCTTTTTTTTAAGGAGCCTTACAGTCTGGAATAAACCTGGCCCTGAGCCAATATGCCTTCGTCCAAGGATTTCTTCAGCCATTTTGATGCAGTCGATGCCTTAGCGCCGTAAGGCAAGACTGACCTGATAAGGGCATTTTATAGGATCTCCTTAGTCGTTCGAATGAGGGCTTAACAATAATCTGCTTTCTTAGTCCGAATAAAAAGCTGTTGGCAAGAGACATTTTTCGTTAAATTGCTGGCGAGATGTTGTTTTCAGAATTAGTAGCCGAGGTAGACAAAGTCATGTACTTCCTCCAAGTTATATCTGTCAATGGTGACGTTCTGTCGTCGGTTCTACTAAACCTATCTTTGGGGCTTCTTTCTCTACAGAATCAAATGTAGCTGTTACATCCTGTTGAGTCCGACCATTGATGTCAATATTGTCGCCGTATGTTAGTAGTTGCACCAATTTATGGAAGATTGTGCCTCTGGGTATGCATCGCGAGTTTTGCATAATCTTCTCGTGAATGATACACTCCGTTTCACTTAAATAGCACACTTGGCAAGGCTAATTTAATTTCATAATAGCTATTAAACAAATTAAAGTAAAGAGTATATTTTATGGCTTGAATTTATATTTAAAGTATTCAGTTTTTATTAGCAATAACAAAACTAATATTTATGAGCATTTTTCAAGTTACAGGGCTTAAAAACTAAATAACCTAAAAATAGTGCTTACATTTTGTTTCATTTGAATAGCACACATTGTTTTAAACTATAGTAAATTTTATTTTATTGATCTTAAACAACTTTTATTGGGTTAATTATACAAAGTATTAATTAATTCAATAATGGGTAGAACCTCCCTTGTTTAGAATAACTTCATAAATCCTATTTGGTAAGGAATCATAAAGCTTTTTAATATAGTCAAGCGAAACTAAAGCCCATGCTTCCTGAATAGCCTGAATTAGCTCAGCCTTGGTAGAAAACTGTCTTCCCGATTCATAAACTTTTCTGGCCAACCACCCCCAAACATTTTCGATAATGTTAAGGTCCGGCGAGTATGGAGGCCAGTTTAAGAGATTGACATTTTTTGACTCGATCCATGATTTGACAACACGGGCTGTATGAATTGGGGCATTGTCCTGTTGGAAAGTCCACGACAAATTTCCGAAAAGACTTTCTAGTGGGGGAAAAGCCTTTTCCAGAACTCCTTTGTATGATTGCGCGTTCATCTTGGGAGTCAAAAATTGGAGCTCGCATGTACCAAAATAGGATATGGCTCCCCAGACCATAACCCCTCCGACTCTGCTGTGTAGACGCTCCAATTGATGGGTCTCCTTTCTTAAATCGTGAAAGTAATAATTATACCCGTCAGGGCCCTCGAAATTAATTTTTTTTTCATCAGAGAACACAACGCGCTGCCACTCTCTGTTCCATGACATATAGTTTCTACAGAAACTAAGCCGAGCTTCTTTACGTAGAGGGGTAAGTGGTGGTTTTTTCTTCAATTTTAGGTGCTTAAGATGTTTCGCTTTTGAAATCACCCTCCACACAGTAGTTTTACTTGCATTTACTCCAGCTTTTGCTTTTGATCGCTTATCTGCATCGGAAAGTACACTATTTACACGACCTTTCATATTTTTTCCATAATTTGAGCTGTTCTGAATAAAATTACATACGACTTTTCCACTTCTTTCAATTTTTTTTGCTATTTCAGACATAGAGAGGTCACATTCTCGATAAGTTTTTATTTTAATTTGTTCATCGGTTGTTAAGGCTTTACCACGACCCATTATGTAAGAATATTACTAAAATATATTCTAAATTCCAAAATATTTTTTTACTTTAATTTCCCGACGATCTGCACGAAGTAAATAAAACATAAACGCAAATGTGGTATTCAAGTGAAACAAAAAATGCAAAAGAATTTGAAGCAAGTGAAAAGAAATGAGCACAAAAATGTAACGGTCAACTTTCAGAGCTTCAATTTTGTCGCAGAGCATGTGGATAGGAAGACGAACAAAATAGTACAACAACAAGTACAGTTGAGTCAATGAATCTTGGTAGATAAGCAAATAGAAACAAAAAATTGGTGTGTGCTATTCAAGTGAAACGCAGTGGTTTTTTTTAAGAGTATGTTCGGTAGTCAGTTAGAAATACGCGTCATTTTGTAAATCTGAACTGTATAAAGAAGTCACAAGACAGTGCGTCGCTTTACCAAAATCGTTTTTTGTTTTCGAGCTTGCTGGAACGTATTTTTGAATGATGTAAATGATATAAAGAAGTCACAAGACAGTGCGTCGCTTTACCAAAATCGTTTTTTGTGTTCGAGCTTGCTGGAACGTATTTTTGAATGATCGTTTAAATTTGTATAGGTTTTGGGGAATGTTTTATATACATTTCCAATTACAATGAATATTAAGGTGCTTTATTTATATTCCGATTCATAATTCGATATTCAGGTATCCAATTTATATAAATAGTAACTAAAATAAATAAATACTTTTTTCGATTGCTTGCTGTGATAGAATTTTATTCATTGCAATGGCGCGTAAACAAATAATGCTTATGGTATTCCAACACGGGAACAGGTGACGTACAATGGACCATGCGAGAAGTATGGATTTTCAAGATTAATGCCGCAAGCACGCAATGACTGCCATTGGGATTTGTTAATTGTCATTTCGAATTCAAGTCGCAACGTAAACTGCAAACGTTTAAAATGGAATGGCAAGTCAGTCGATACCATTGGGATTCGTGGTAAGAAGACGTATTGTTGATTCGATAAAGTTTTTCGTCACGTTTTTCACCGCAAGCCGAGTGCCATTACAAAGACGCGGTATATATTTCGTAACATTATGATTATCTTTTCGACTTGCAGTTGGAGATCATGAGGTGGTTATTCTGGTAATTCCAGCAAGTTTAAAAACTCGGTTGTATAGTTGACGATATAACCTTGGAAAGTAACGGAATTTACTAATTTTTACGTGACCAATTCGCGAGCAATTTCACTTTGAATCTAATAGTTCAGTTTGTGGACATGAATGTTTTTCGAATATGGCACGTCCGCTCAATGAATCATTATTTCTTTAATATTGTGCAATGTTTGGAAGCACCTTCGGTATTGATTCGGCAAGCTGACAGAAAGTGACAGGAAATTGAATACAGACGGTCGAATTGTAAACAGGGATTTTGCCGTTGCTTATGTCCTGAAATTGATTTGAAAATACAGGGTTTTCGCCGGGAAGGTATACTAATTTGTTTTGCCACCATTTTGGTGAACATTAGTTTTGCCAGTTCATATTTGGCAGTAGTGTAGTAGACACGTGGCAAATGACGTATGGAAAAATATTGGAGAAACCAACGTATTTTAATTGTTAAAACATTATATCAAAATCAATCATCGATTTCTGTGACGAAGAAAAAGTTACGTGTTCAGACATTTTTTCAAAATCTCTAAGAATTTGGCCTAAAACAACGTTTTTCTAAAAAGAGGGCGTGGCAGGGGGCGGATCTTAAAAACGTTAACACCTTTTTTGCTGCGAGCAACAAGAAGCACGTTCACAAAATTTCATCATTCTAGCTCAAAATGTAGGACCCAAAAACTGGTAACATACGGACGGACAGACATGTCTTAATCGACTCAGCTTTCGATTCTGAGACGGACCGTATAATTTAAGCTATATCTAGCCACTTCCAAAGTTGGGTTTGGGGCCTGTCACAAATGATGCGTTTTCCAAAGAACGAAATTGGACTTTTATTTATATAGATTTCGGTGAGGTTTTTTTCGACCCTGATTAAGCATCGTCATCCTGTGCAGACGGACGAGTTTGAACAGTATACCAATAATAGACATGGCTTTTCGTAGCTGTGCATAGCTCATCTTAATAGCAGATATCGTATGCAGGTTTGAAATCGACGAATAGGTATGAAGTGGGCACCGATTTGGACTTCTTGGGTCTCTTCCAGGCTCTGACGAAGTGTGAAGATTTGATAAGTTGTGGATTTTTCTAGCCTTAAGCCACACTGATAAATACCGATCAGCTTGTTGGCACACGGTTTTTGGCGATTACATAATATGACAGATAGGATCTTTTAGGCAAAGTAGTTGTCGATCAGGCTTTCATCTTTCATCCGACCAGACTTAGCTTATGAGTTGGTGGATAGTCTCTGCTGGTTTTATCAAGCGGTGGGAAAGCCGTCATTTCCGGCAGCCTTGTTAAGCGTTATGATATAGCTATCCTAACTTCACACTTCGAGTAGTTAGTAGCTTATGCCGTGGTCGCCAATATGAATCACTTTTCTGCCTGCCAGTGAAAGATTGCCCATCATTGCAGTTTAATAGTCTGCAAAAGTAGTTCTTCACATATGCTCAGCATCAGTGGCTGTTTTTTCAGGCATTGCATCCTATGGGTTCAACGTTTTTCACTTTGGTAGCATAAATAACATCTTGCACCTCTCTGCGTCTGTTATCGCGCACTTTTTTTTTGCACAATTTCTTTGTTTAGTGCCTGTCTTTCTCCTGTTATCTTTGTCTATAAACCACCTCTCTGCGTCTGTTATCGCGCACTTTTTTGCACATTTTCTTTGTTTTGTGCCTGTGTTTCTCCTTTTATATTTTCTTATAAACCTCAATGGTAGCTCTCGTCTTTAGCTGCAGCTTTGGAATTTATCTCTCGTTATTACTTGCGATCATCTGTCGTCATTCTTTATCAAAACAAGGTTTTTTTGCTGATGGGCGCTGGAAAACTACCTCGTCTATCGTCATTGTTCTTTGACATTAGATGTTTTTAAAGGAGAGGTTGAGCGATATCCCTTCTGTAAATAACTTTACTGTCTCTTTCTATTAAAGTCTTTCGACATTAAATATTTTCGCAGAATTTCGCATATGCGTAGGGGTAGTGGGCGGAGTTAATGTTGTCTCTTGGAATTTTTGGACTTCCAAAATACTTTTATCTGTAGCAATTTAAGCAATTCGATCGACTGTTCGTCGAAGACCGTAGTTAACCGTAGCATCTCGTTCCGCACGAAGCTCTCGTTACAATTTGTTTCCTAATGTCTGCCAACCATATGACTTCTTACCTTAGGCTGTCACTTGTAACAAATGCAGATCCGAAAAGTCACTGCTTGTGCTCAATATAACACGGACCTATTGACAATTTCACAGATTTTTATTCTCTTACTGGCCCTCCCCATCGCATTTCCTGGATGTTTTGTCAAGGCTTAATTGTTCAGCTGTTCAGCTTTTAAAGTTAGCACATTCCAGGAGCAGGTTCAAACGCCATTTTGCTCTGTTCATTTTAATCGTTACGTTTTAGATGCTATTAGTTGCTTCGTAATTTTTACGTAAGTTTTAGTAAGCGCTTAACTCAACCCAACCTGCAGGACCATTCCCATTCGTTCACCTGAAAACAGGCCGGATATGCCCTGCTAGTCATTCTGGCAAGACTTTTGGTTTTTGATTTTTTATCAGCACTTGCACTTATATTGATAATTCAATATGGTTGGATGAGACCAGTTCAATTGATGAAAGTAAACAACATTTGATGAGTACTCAAAGTTACATCGATTGGTTGTTTCCAAATGAACACCACTCAGTTTTCGCCTATACTTTACAACATGCATCCATCTCTGGAAAATATGTTAACCTCATTGAACTCCAACCTTGACAGCTTTATCAAATGGGTTAAAGCCAATCGAGTAGAAATCGATGATTTCAAACAACAATGATAGCCTTTGCCGTAAAAGAGAAACCTGTGCAGGAAATACATTTGTTTTTTGTACGTAAAAATAATAAATAAAATTTATAATATATATTAGTTGATGCGTTGTGTTAATAGATAAACGAGTGGTGGGTTCACTACTGGGTCCTACGCAACTTTCTCTTTCACTGCGAGTTGATTTGACGTTTTTATTAATTTGACCAAAATACACAATAATATTTACTTTGATTAATGATGTTAAAAATGATAAAAATAATATCGAAATAAGATTAGACGAACGTTAATATCTTGGCTAAAAGCAAACAAAAAAATGGACTAGAATTATGACCAGCACTGGATACAAATTTTGAAGAAAAGTCGTTTAGGCTGGAGAGACCTGTACGGACAGACGGACCGACCAACCGACGAACCGAAGCACGGACAGAATTCCAAAAACCACTTTTTTGGGTTCCGCTATTATCGTAAAGAAAGAATCAATCAAAATCTCGAGGTCGAAAGTTTTCACGAAAACAATAGCTCTCTCTTTGTAAGAGAAAGTTAATAAAGGGAAGATAAGTCAAAAAGCAAAAAAATGTTGTCCCGTCCGCATCTTCATGTTGCTATTATGGGTTTTAGGGATGAAATAAATAATACTTCAAATATTAAATTGTTTTTTTTTTTACATATACGCATGTAGTTCGCCTTTTGCTGGTCACACAGATACTTAAATTTGACCCATCCGGACTTTTTTTTTGTATGGTGATTGGCAAAGGCGATTGTTCACGTACCAAAATAAAATATGATACAACCTATAATTTTCGAACAAAACTAAAAAAAAATCTTTTTATACAATCCCATCCCATGCTCAAATTTTAGCTTGCTGGGTATAAAAGCTTTATATAGATGAAATACAGAAAATGACATTGTCCTGTATTGTACAATATTTTTACAGCAGATTTCCCAAAACTGCCTGATTGTAATGCTGCTATATTCGCAGATGATACTGCAATTTTTTCATCTCATGAGTTCACTCTTCTTATATGGATTTTCTTGTAAGAGCTGGTAGTGCAATTTTGTTGAAATATATGTCAGTTTAATTAAAATCGTTATAGGCGTTTTGGAGAAAATTGAGGTTATATATAATTTTTATATGGCAGCTACCAGTAATAAAATGGCTAAAAGCAAACAAAAAAATGGACTAGAATTATGACCAAAAAATGCTGAATACGACGTTTGAAGAAAATCGGTCAAGTCATTTAGGCTGGAGAGACTTGTACGGACAGACGGTTCCATGAGTTCGGTCTTAATATAGAGACGAATTTAAAAAATGCGCTTAATATTCTTCAGATGTACTATTTAAAATGGAAAATTAAACTGAATGCCGATAAAATTCAAGCCATCTTTTTAATTTGAAAAAGAAAACCTTGTTTTCTACCGGGTAACCAGTTAGTTATTAATGTTCACTCAATTACTTGGAAATCATGTGTAAAATACTTGGGGATGTAACCTGACTCAAAGTTAACATTTAGTTGAACTGCATGTAAGTAAAAGTAGTTTAATAAATACTCTGCTCAATCGCATGATACAATCGGTATAAGTGTATGTACATTATTAAGCGCGACACAGATCTGATAGTGTACAAAAAAGAGCATACTACATAAACACTTAATAAAATAAGTATAGCTATTAAAATGTTATACCCATTTATTTATAGGAAATCATTATTATCACACAAAAACAAAATAATAATTCATTAAACTATTTTTCAAGCAATACACACAGTAATGGCTGTAAGGTTTCGGGAAGTTGTGCAAAATGCCACATTAAAAAATTACAAATAGCACAAAAAAATTACTTAAAATGATGCTGAATATTCCTTGGCATTATTCTACCCAAGATCTGCATATAATAGCAAATGTTGATTTGGTCTCCATCAGAATATGCAAATTTAATACCACTTTTATGATCAGATGCGATATTCCTGAAAATCCATTAATAAACGAGTTATCTTGCAATAACGCTTTTGAACCTGAAGATGTTAATTATCTTACCTTTATATTTATTTATTTATTTGTTATTATTCGTTATTTTAGTTTTTTTATTATTATTTAGTTTTTATTTATTATTAATTATTTATTATTTATTTTTTATATTATTTGTTATTTATGATATTTTTTTATTTATTAATCGTTATTTGTTATTTTTATATAATTATTTTTAATTTATTATCTATTATTTTTGACATTTGTTATGGATATTAATTACTGTTATTTATTTATAATTTATTATATATTATTTTGTCTACTATTTTGTAAACAACATTTTTCGGTAAAATTTTGATGCAAATTCATTCGTTCTGTTTATATATACATTTTTTCCATGTACCATTTTAACCCACTCCTACTTTTTGGAGGCGTTTTCATAGAAAAAAAAAAACATTTGTATACACTACCTCATAGCATAACCAGGCGAAAAACTATGGTTTTTGTTGAACCATAAAATATTTTGTTAACTGTCTGAAAAATATGTTTATATTTTCGATTTCATAATTTGTTTTTACATTTTTGTTTCATATATTTTGTTATTTCATTATACTTCATATTTTTTTAAGTATAATAAAAATTGAATTTACTTGTATAAAAGTTGCGAACATCATTCACTTTGCCACTGTGGATTAACAAGTAACTTTTGAATAACTGTTGATGTTTACATTTACAGTATTATTTTAATCATATCAACTTGCAACTCCTGTTTAATTTGAGATAAAAATCGGCATTTTTATTGACAACTTTTCAATCGACATTTTATTGGTCGACATTTTCACAGTCGATGAAATCTAGATTTGTCCACCAAAAATTTGTTTTTTTATTGGTAGGTTTGATATGGCACCATCGGAGAATAAAATTATGCGTTGAAGAAATCCCAACAACAAATTGTGTACAACAACACTATTTGGTTAGAATTATAGCTGTTTCGGACTTTACCAAAGGTCATTATCAGATTCCTGCTAACAGTGGCGCTAATTGAACGTTCAGTTCTCTGTGTAATTATTGAAACAACTTATGTTCCCCAACCGGGGATTGAGCTTGTAATCCTGTGCCTATTGAGCCAAGTGCTTAATAAATACTTACGCCACTGAGGTCTTGGTTTGAGGTAAGTCGAATTGAATGAACTGAGAGGCTGATAAGACAACTAGCATTGGTTAAAATTATCGAAATGTTCATATTATCATAGCCAATGATTTTGCATTGAAAGATTTTTCGAATTTTTTAAAATTTTATCGAAATAAGTTTTTTTTTCTAAAAACGCCCCCAAAAAGTGGGCGTGACAAAAACTTTGTATAAACGAAGTACATATATTTAGATTGTCTAAATATGTTGTTCATACACTCTTTCAAGATTCCTAACGGCTTTGCTGAAACTATGTATTTCCAAAAACTGGGCGTCGCAGTAGGCGGATTTGAAAAATGTTTTCACTTGTTTTGCTTCGTCGGTCAGAAAGTCTATATACCGATTTCCAACATTATAGCTCAAAATTGAAGGCCTTAAAATCGATTATATAAAGACAGACACACGGACAGACAGACATACAAGGCTCAAGCTAGCGATTCTGAGTCGATCCATATACTTTGATGTACATCTATCTAAACTATTTCTCTACTAATTGATAGGCTATAAGCATATGAGAAGGCTACAGTCCGCTGTGCTGATTATTTAATACGCTATCCTATCCAAAATGCATAGTTTTATGAAATAGAGTAAATAACAAAGTGGTCATGGGTTAAAATTATATGCGGACGAAACTTTTATATTATCATAACCAATGATTTGGCATCTACAATTTTTTCGAAACAATTAAAATTTTACCGAAAAAGTTCTTTTTACTGAAAACACCACCAAAAAGTGGGCGGGGGTGCAGGTGGCCATGGCTCAGAGGAATGCGTAGTTGACTGCTAAGCCAAGCGCTGCGGGTTCAAGCCCCAGCTTCGGCAGCATTTGTTTTCTACGAAAATTGCCAGCTTATCTGAGGCCACCTGTGCGATAACATGAGACAATATAAATCGATGTCTCCTCCTCTGTGCCACGTAGGTTTATGTTATATGTCTTTCCTTCTATGTATCTATCCGTCTCTCTCTCTGTTGTATAAATGTCTCGATCTGTCCCAGCCGATGGCCTCAGTCGCCAGTGCTGTTATGTGTCTGTAGTTCGTTGCATTCATGTGCGAAGTACTGTGATGTCAATGTCAATGTCAAGTGGGCGAGGCATAAAAACTTTGTGTAAAAGCAATTGAAGGCTACAGTGTCGCCTCATACCCTATCCCATCCCGTCTTTAAAATGAATATCCCATAAATGTGGGCTTTATGACAACGAAATATTGAAAATGATATTGTCGCAACATATTGTTCAGTTTATGAAATCAAATCAAATTTGGTTATGGTTCGACAAGGAACAACCTTTATCTCTTGCATATGATATAAGGTATGAAGTGGGCTTGTCCAAAGACTCACGATTAAATAAAGATATAGAATATGTAGATCGCTTTGTCTCAGATGTTATGAGTTTTCGCAATATGTTTATGGATTGATATAATTAAGAGTTGACTCGAGCTGTAGTTTCCCAGTGAAATAGGTTTCATTTTTGTGTTTTGTTTTAGCTAAACCAAAAGCCCTTTTACTAATAAGTATATTGCACCTCCAATAAAATAAAAAGACATTTATATAAATATAGAATTAATTAATACTTAAATATGTTTTTCAACATTTATTGATTTCACTAATCTTCAAGTCTAAACCACTCTTAAATTAAACTTCTCTCGTTAAATAAAGATTTAATCCATTAATTCACAAACAGGCTTTTCGCCACACTTAGAAATCTTTCTAAAAAACAATTGCAAATCTTTTTGGATATGAAAATAAAGAAAGAAATTATAATAATAATAATAATAGCAATAATCAATATCAAATATAGATATTGGTATTGTCTAAATACCTTGTTCAGACAGCTTTTCAAATTTCGTCACCGTTAGGCCAAAACCAACGTTTAACTGAAAAGTGGGCGTGGTAGTATTCTGCTTCGTCGGTCAGAGAGTCTATATATCAAATCTTATTAATCTATGGTGACATACAAACGGACGGACGGACAAACAGACATGGATAGATGGACTCAGCTAGCGGTTCTGAGTCGATCCATATGCTTTGAGATATATCTATCTTAATAGTTTCTGTATGTTACAAACTTAATGTCAAAACTAATATACCCTTATCGGCTAGGGTATAAACAACATTTTTATATTGCAAATGCCTTAGGATTGGGTATACAAATGGAAAATGATTACTCTACGAAATGTTTCTATTATCATTAGGGAAATATTTTTATCCGAATTTCTTTAAAATTTCGACAGAAACTGTTTTTTACAAAAAAAAATAGTCGTGGCAAAAAGCTTTTTATGAACAAAATATAGACATTCAGACATTGATCTTTTTCAAATAGTTTTTTTTAACGTTCTTATAAAAATTGGGCCTGGCAGTGGGCGGATCTTGAAAATGTTTACACTTGTTCTGTTACATCGGGCAGGGATATTATATAACAAATTTCATTATCCTAGCTCAAAATTTAAATCCTAAAAATCAGTGATATAGACGTACGGACCTAGTGATTCTGAGTCGAACCATATACTTCGAGGTATATCAACACAAATTAGCTCTCTATAATACAAACTATGTATCAAAACTAATATACCCCTACGGGATAGGATATACAAAAATGGCTTCAAATAAGTCCGTCCTAAAATTCTGAGCCTGTAATACGAGTTTAATTATTTTATGATTTCCAAAAAAAATCAATTATTCGGAAATATAAACCTTGTATTTGATTGTTTGAATAATAACCTCTCAATATAATAAAATGCAGTGTGATTTAATTAAGAAAATGCGAAATAAGTAGAGTTAAACGGGATGAAACCTGCAGCTGCCTGCGGTTTACAATTGGCCTTATTAAAATGCATTTCAAGTTTTAAACCAATCGAAAGATTTTCCTCAAACAAAAGCAACATCTTTTGAGTTCGGTTATAATGGCAACAGTGTCCAATAATAAGTATAGAAGAACGAGAAAGATAAGAAACTCGAACATGTTGTCTACAATAAATATAAATCTACACTACACGCTTGAGACCAGTTATTTCATTGAAAATAGAAGTCCACCCAGAGGAGTTAACGATTTTTTTATCAACGCAGAGAAGAGAATATCGAGAGAGTACGATATTACTCATATGCGAAAATTAAAAGTAGACTGATATATGTTATGCGAAATTAACATTCTTCAATGTTAGTTTGTCATTCGGTCAGTAAGTTTATTGGCTGTCATTCTGCTACAGTTCACAGGCGGAGATTGAATTAAAGTGTGTAATGGTTAAAGGTTTTTATTGTTATACTATTTTGTTGTTCGATTTTCGTCTTAGTTATCTGTGAAAGTCGGTTTATTTAAACAAAACAAACAAATGTCTGATGATAGACAATGCCATATAATTCTCTATTGTATCAAATTGCATTCCGTTAGCTTGTCTGTATTCGATATGAACGGACATTTCATTAGCCGGTTATAAAGTAGTGAACAATTAAAATGTGAGAGTGCAGTGCGATATACAAACCCATAAATTCTGCGGGCAATATCATTAAATGCATTACAGAGCCCATATGTTTGTTTGACTATAGAAGCATTGATAAAACAAAAAACAAGGTATGTGAGCGTGGTGTATAACCAGAGCTGCCACTTTTGCAACTTTTGCAAAACGTGGACGAAGTAACTATTTATTGTAAAGAAGGAAATAGATCTAAGAGTTGATGAGTAGTCACCAAAAAAAAATTATTAAAATAAATAAAAAGGGAAGTTCTGATACTTATAGTAAAAGTGAGCACTTCTAACATTAATCTTTAAACAATGCTCAGAGGCTTTTATAATAATTTGCTTTCACATAAACACAAAATAAATGAGAAAAAATATTCATATGGAAATGCTATGATCTGTCAAAATTCATTTTAAAATGGCAACGGCTCTAAACAAGTTCAAAACACTGTCGATCGTGCTTAAATTAAGCGACCTCTAAGCAAATGTTGCTTAAATGTGAAAATTTATTATAGATACCGATTTTGCATTTAAGTGAAACCTACTTAGAGGTGTTTTAGAGTTGACCAACCTCTAACATTTCTTTTTAAATAAGGGTGATCGTTTCCGGAGCAGCGGATGTCTGTGTTCGTGGGCGCATATGTAAATTTACTGATTTTAAGGCTTTTGTGCTACGATTATGGACTTGGTTTATAATCTTCAAAGCCACAATATCTTTGACAATATGTTTAGACAATGCTCCCTTCTAGGCACGTGCATAAAAGATAGCATAAAATAAAATATCAACTGATTTGCACGGTGATTTCTACGATGCTCTTTATGTGATAATTTATATATTATTATGTTTTTTTTAATAGAAAACAATAATTTCCAAAAATGTTTACACACTATTGGCTGACATAACATTTTCATACCCTAGATAGGTATGTTTTTTTAGTTTTTATAAATAGGTAGTTAGTAGCATACAAAAATAATTTGGCTAACGATAACAAAAGTATATAGATCGACTCAGAATCAGTAGCTGAGACGATTTAGCCATTTCAGTCTGTCCATCGGTCGGTCCGTACGTCATCCGTTTTGGAACTCAAATTTTGAGCTGGAATAATGAAATTTGGTACACGTAAGCAAGTGTACATTTTTGCTTAAATCCGCTCAATGCCAAATCTTTTTCATAAAATCATAGTTTTTTTGCCTAGCCTTAAAGAATTTTGAAAGGAAATACGTACAAAGTACTTAAACAATATTTAGTTTTTAACCACATCTATTTTTTATGTGCGTTTTCAGTTGATAATATTTTTTTGGTAAAATATCAATTTATTTCTAATTTATTTTATTTATTTATTTCTATTGATTCGAACATTTCGTCTTTAGATATTTTAACCCACGCCCGCTTTTCGGACCACTTTTCTATAAAAACAAATTTAATAGCATATGCTATAGCTTATGACAGGTAAGAGAGGTATATTGGTCAGCCCGAAATGTTGAGACAGGATAACGTAAATTTTGTATATTACTTATTTGTTAAGGGATTCCGTTAAATAATAAATATCATAAAATATAATATATAAATAAATATAGTTTAAACTTAAGTCGTGTGTTTATTGCATTAAAATGTGGTTTAAAATCCACTGTCTAATTTTTGACATTTCTGCTTTTGACATTGTTGCTGTGTCAATTGTATTAAATGAGATTTTGTTTAAATACTACTTTCAGTAATTTCCTAAAAGCATTGAAATAAAATTCCTTTCTGTACATTTTGTTGTTTTAAAATAATATGGAATAAATTTCAGAGAAATCATTAAAAATCCCTGAAGTATTTATTATTATCAGTAACAATTATGTTGTTATATGATTTGTGTTAATGATTTAGATTATCCATTCTACTTTGTTCAAGTTAAGCATATTTCGAAAGCAAAATATAGCGAAACGATTGAAATCATAACATATTTGTAACCATATATAGGTATCTTCAAAAACCCTTCTTTTATTTTTTTAAACGGTAGTTGCATTCTCTTGTAAAAAAATAAATGTTACTTGCTTTTAATTTTTTATCTGGATTATGTGCTATTTTCGCGTCCATGTGAACACTGGTACTGACGATAAATCCATGATTGTTTTTTGCATCTTCTCACTCCTCAGTAGGTATCTCAAATGTCAAAAATTAGCCACTGGATAAATTTAAGCAAGCTGTTGCCTAGGTTAAAATTTTGAAGTCTCTATCCACCATACGTATGTCAAAATTTATTATCAAATTTAAAAGCAGATTTTAAAGCAGATTTTATAGCAGATTTAAAAGCATTATCGCTAAGGTGAGTAAAAATGATATTCTGTTTGGAGTAAAGGTGGCAGCGCTGGTTAGGCATTGCTATCATATTCTAACTCAAATCTTGCACATGCGCGCACATGTGCTGTCCCTGTGGCGCTTATTTGTTTTCATTATTTTCCAGTACATTCTGACACAGTAAGCAAATGCAAATTAAATTTACGCGTTGTGTCATGTGTGTGGCTTGCTCTCTTTTTCGTCGTGGGGATGTTTGTGTATTTAGTTATTATATACTTTATAGATTGAGAGAGAATAAGAATGAGAATTCTTGGATTTTAATTTTCAGTTTTCACTAATGCGCACTGAAACGTCAAAATGTTACTTTTCGTTCTCCTCTGCTCTCAGTTGTGTCTTGCGTACAAAGAACAGTTTGCTTGGGGTTAACAAATAAAAGCAAGAAGTATCGGTTGCATGGGAATTGTTGTGTGGTATCTTATGGTCATAAGAATATGTTAGTTATCTCTTTACTGGGATACAAAGTCAGTTTTGTAGTCTTGTTTTTACAACTCTAACGCATATAAATAGGTACATTATTTTAGTTTGTAACACAGCCATATAAAGGCGATGCACGTTAGGTACAAATATAAAAACATGTGTCAGCAGAGCCTGGCCTGCCTTGTGTTTTCCACTATATTGAGTACATATAAATTTCGAAAGGTTTCTAACGACTTTTACTTAAATTAATGTGACTACATCTTTATAGACATTTCGTCGCCAAACAGCCAAACCAACAGACACGCATTTTAAAGTTTTTAAAAATCATAAACCATTTGTTTAAAAATCTGATATTTTTAAATTAATGTATAAAAACAACATTTTGACAGTAAATTAAATTAAGGAAAGCTATTAAATGGTAAATCTAGACGTTCAAAATAAATGTTACGAGATACTATGTTAAGTGTCTAGAACAAAACTACATTTCTAAAATAGTTATGCCATGTTTTGGTAATAAATAACAAAATAATGAAAGACTATTATTACATTTTTTTTTAAGTTTGGAGTGGATGTTGCTTCGGACAACTTTTCATCATTTCGAATAGTTCCCTTATTGATTCTCATTGCGAAGTTGGCAAAATGGTATTGATACCATGGGTGTTGCGACTTGGACTATGTCATAACTACGGCGATGAATTTCTAGAACTCCAGCAATAGTCCATTTTTAGTTCATTTTTAAAACCAACTATTAAGTTAGGTATTGCAAATTAACCAGGTTATTATCATCAGTTTTTCGTGCAGTGAGAGATTTGAATGATTCCCCAATTACAAAATATCCTGGGGTCACTTCTAAGTCGGATCTGAAGATATCGAAATTAATGAAGCTTGGCACCAACAAAGTTCTTAGCTTTCTCGCAGAATAATTTTTTTAATTGACCTCGGTAACTAAGCTTGTCGAAGGAAAGTAACAAATGCATTAGACGTTAAATCACTCACCATCTCCACGTGGACTGCTTTAGTGGCAAATCAAGCTTACACAGCAATATATGCCTTATATTGATGTTTCCCCTCTTAATTTCCAGTTTATCATAATTGGACCGAAAAAATCCACACCCGAATTTACGGCCTTCATTGCGCTACCCGTGGATAAGGTAGTGCTTCCATACGCTGGGGCGTTTTCATTAAAAAACGTTTTCGGTAAAATTTTAAACATTTCGAAAAAAACTTTTGAAGCAAAATCATTGGTTCTGTTAATATAAACATTTCTTTTATACATCATTTTAACCCACGCCCACTTTTTGGAGGCGTTTTCACACAAAACCCATTTTTCTACACTACCCCATAGCATAACCAGGCGAAAAACTATGTTTTTTGTCGAACCATAAAAGCTTTTGATAAACTGTCTAAACAAAATGTCGTGATACTGACATTTTCTATATTTCATCGCTATAAAGAAAACATTTTGGGGAAATTTATTTAAAGGATGGGATAGGATAGACGATCCGCAAAGCGGATTAAAGACTTCTCATGTGTTTTTTGTTCTCAATGCATCATCTTTATGGCTTTATAATCTTTACTTATATCTAGAAATTTTCTATACACTACCCCATAGCATAACCTGGCGAAAAACGATGTTTTTTGTCGAACCGTAAAAGCTTTTGATAAACTGTCTGAACAAAATATCGTGATAATGACATTTTCTATATATCATCGCCATAAAGAAAACATATGGGGGAAATTTATTTTAAGGATGGGATGGGATGGGTGTCAGACGATCTGCACAGCAGATTGTAGCCTTCTCATATGTTTTTCGTTCTCAATGCGTCATCTTTATGACTTTACTTTACCTTTACTTATAAAGGATCCATTTCGAGGTTCCCTACTTTTTTAAAGAAAAAAACACAGAAAATGCAAATTTAATGGAGAATGTTTATTATCATTTGAAAGAACATTCTTTGGCATTTAGTTTTTGAAGATTATGTCTATCAAATGTTGGCTGTTGCTACGTCGCAGATGGTCCATCCGTTGAGTCCAATTTTCGATCACTCGTTCGAGCATTTCGACTGGTAACTGGCGAATGACACGCGTGATGTTTTCCTCCAAGGCCTGAATCGAAGCGGGTTTGTCGGCATAAGCTTTTGACTTTACATATCCCCACAGGAAAAAGTCTAACGGTGTGATATCACACGATCTTGGTGGCCAATCGACCGGCCCAAAACGTGAAATTATGTGCTCACCGAAATGTTCTCTCAATAAGTCCATTGATTGATGCGATGTGTGAGAAGTGGCGCCGTCTTGTTGAAGCCAAATGTCGCCGAGATCACGAGCTTCAATTTCAGGCATCAAATAGTCGGTTATCATGACACGATGGCGACCGTTGCCATTGACGGTTACGTTCGCACCGGCATAATTTTTAAAGAAATATGGACCGATGATTCCACCGGCCCACAAACCACACCAAACTGTTGTTTTTTCTGGATGAAGTGGCAGTTCTTCAATCTCTTCAGGTTGCTCTTCGTCCCAAATGCGGCAATTTTGTTTGTTTACATACCCATTGAGCCAGAAATGGGCCTTATCGCTAAACAAAATTTGCCTCGAAAACGTCGGGTCTTCTTGGAACTTTTCAAGAGCCCATAGAGCGAAGCGATGTCGCTTGGGAAGGTCGAGCGGCTTCAGTTGTTGCACAAGCTATATTTTGTACGCTTTCAATTTAAGATCTTAAGATCGCCAAGTCGTTCCATACGTCAGTCCGAGTTGCTGCGAACGGCGCCGAATCGACTCTCTACGGTCTTCGTGTACACTCTCAGCTACGGCCGCTATATTTTCTTCACAGCGTGCTGGACGTGGTCTATTCGGTCGAATATTATCCAATAATGAATGCTGGGTCTCAAAATGGGTGATGGTGTTGCGAATAGTACGCTCAGTAGGCCGATTATGTTGACCATAAGTTGAGCGAAGTGCACGAAACACATTCCTCACAGAACGTGAATTTTCATAATAAAGTTGAACAATTTGTAAACGTTGTTCACGCGTTAGTCTTTCTATTATGAAATGCCAAACAATACTAAACAAAAATAACATGACAGCATGACACGACTCACACGTGATCTGTCAAAAAAGGCTATTGAAAAAGGTATCTCTACTTGGATCACCCGTTATCTAGTAATGAAATGAAATCGCAAAGCGTTTTCTAACATTAACATTTTTATATAATAATTATAAGTAGGTACATATGTATATTGCAACATGTAACACAAAATAGATTATGTTTTGATAAATCATCTCAAGTTTCAGCTGCCAATTGCTATAGTATCTACTACATTCGTGCATTTTGTGAAACATGTTAAGATAAAAAAGTCGGCCTTACATTTTTGATTAGATCTGCCGTATTCCTTTGAAGCAACGTCGCTTTGTTTCACTCTCTGCCGCGATGAGTGCTGTCCGAAGACGGCAGGAGAGGCTGAACAGGCAGTCAAACAAATGGAACCCCAAAGTTGGGAAAATTCAATGAATAAAATTAAAAGTTCGTTTTTATGTAGCAAACGACAACGCGAAAACCGTAATAAATTTACTTTATTGCCACATCCAATGTTTTTACAATTCAATTTAATTGTAAGTGTGTATGTGTACATTTTTGCAGAGTGCATAAACCTGAAGTCAAACATTAGAGTTGTTCAGGACAACGTTAGTGTCGGATGACAAACTGACATCATATGTATAAAAAACTTTGACACAAACTTTTGCACAGAGTACTTTTTCTTTTTGTACCCTATCCTATAGGGGTATATTAGTTTTGATACATAGTTTGTAACATATTGAAATAATTTAGCTAGGTATACCACAAAGTATATGGAACGATTAAGCCATGCCTGTCTGTCGTCCGTCCGTCCGATCGTCCGTCTGTAGGTAACCGGTTTTTAGCCTTAAACTTTGAGCTAGGATATTGAAATTTGGTATGTGTGATCCTTGTACGTGCTTTTCGAACAAGTGTAAAGGTTTTCAAAATCTGCCCACTGCCCAGCCACCTTTTTAGAGAAACGTTATTTTTGGCCGTAGGGAATTTCGAAATAGCGTCTGAACAAAATATGTCGTCATTTCGAATATCTATATTTTGTACAAATAAAGTTTTCTGCAACGCCCACTTTTTGAGAGCGTTTTCAGTAAAAAACATTTTTCGGTAAAATTTTAAGCATTTTGAAAAAAAAATGTTGATGCAAAATTATTGGTTGTGCATTTTGACCCACGCCTACTCTTCATCCATCCGCGTACACTACCTAATAACGTAACCATGCGAAAAACATATGAGAAACATATGAGAAGGCTACAGTGCGATGTGCGGATCGTTTAATACCCTATCCCATACCATTCTTAAAATAAATATCCAAAAATGTCGGCTTTATGGCAACAAAATAAAGAAAATATCATTGTCACAATACAGTTCAAACAGTTTATCAAAATCTTTTATGGTTCGATCAAAAACAGAGTTTTTCTCCTGCAAACGGTATGGTGTTTATACAAATGGTTTTTCTATGAAAACGCCTCCGAAAACTGGGTAAAATGTGGTAAAAATGATATATGACAGAAATGTTTATATTACCAAAACCAATTATTTTGGATCAATTTTTTTTCGAATTGTTTCAAATTTTACCGGAAAAAGTTTATTTTTACTAAAAACGCCCCCAAAAAGTGGGAAAAAACATTGTATAGGCGATATATAGACATTAGGATTGTGGAAATATGTTGTTCAGCCACTTTTTCAAAAAATTTTAACGGTTTTGCCTAAAATTAGATTTTTATAAAAACGGGGCGTGGCACAGGGCGGTTTTCAAAAATGTTTTTACTTGTTTGACCAGCACGTACAAGGATCACATATACCAAATTGCATTATCATAGCTCACAATTTAAGGCTCAAAAACCGGATATGGCTTAATCAACTTAGCTAACGATTCTGAGTCGTTCCATATACGTTGAGGTATACCACGCTCAATTAAGTCACTATGTTACAAACTACGCAGCAAAACATATATACCCCTATAAGATACGGTATAAAAACATATGAAAAGGCTACAACATGCTATTAAATACCCTATCCCTTCCCATCCTTCAAAAAAATATCCCCAAAATGTCGGCTTTATGTGGATGAAATATTAAAATGTCATTGTCACAACGTACTCTTCAGACATTTTATCAAAAATCTTTTATCGTTTTTCGTCTGGTTATGTGTATAGAAATGGTTTTTGTATGAAAATGCCTCCAAAAAGTAGGCATGGGTTAAAATGAGATATAGAAGAAAAAAACAACATTTTTTTCGAAATGTTTAAAATTTTACTAAAAATGTCCTCAAATAGTGGGCGTGGCAAAAAACCTTATATGGACAAAATATAGACATTCAGGTTGAATACATATGTTATACAGACATTTTTTAAAAATTCCCCATTGTTTGGCCAAAAATAACGTTTTTTGAAAAAGTGTGCATGGCAGTGGGTGGATTTTAAAAATGTTACATTTGTTCGAACAGCACGTACAAGGATCACATTTACCGAGTTTATTTATCCTAGCTGTTTAAGTTCCAAAAAACTGTTACCTACAGACGGACGGACGGATAGACCTAGACGGACAGACATGGCTTAATCGACTCAGCTAGCGATTCTGAGTCATTCCATATGACTAGCTCAATTATTTCTCTTTGTAACAAACTCTGTATCAGAACTAATATACCCCTATTGGATAGTGTATAAACATATGAGAAGGCTACAAATCAGCTGTTCGAATCGTTTAATTCCATATCCCATCCCATCCTTAAAATAAATATCCCCGAAATATCGGCTTTATGGCGATGAAATATAGAAAATGTCATTATGAGAACGTATTGTTCATTCAGTTCATTAAAATGTTTTATGGTTTGAGAAAAAACAACGTTTTTCGCCTTGTTATGCTATGATGTAGTGTATAAAAATGTTTTTTATATGAAAACGCCTCAAAAAAGTGGGCGTGGGTTAAAATGAAATATAGAAGAAATGGTTATATTATCATAACCAATGATTTTGTATCAACATTTTTTCTGCGAAATGTTTAAAGTTTTTCCGAAAAAAGTTTATTACTGAAAACACCGCCAAAAAGTGGGCGTGGCAAAAAACTTTGTATGAACCAAATATAGAAATTAAGATTGTCTAGATATGTTGTACAGAATCTGTTTCAAAATCACTAACAGTTTGGCAAAAAAATACGTTTTGCTAAAACGGGAGCGTGGCAGTAACCGGATTTCAAAAATATTTACACTTGTCCTGCTGGGAGGAACAACAAAAAATTTAAGGCCCAAAAACTGGTGTACGGATGGACGGACAGACAGACATGGCTAGATCGACTAATCTAGCGATTCTGAGTCGACCCATATACTTTGAGGTATATCTAGGGAAATTATACAAACTTAATGTCAAAACTAATATACCCCTATGGGATAGGGTATAAAAATGGTACAGGATGGGGTATAAAAAAATATGAGAAGGCTAAAATCCGATGAGTGAATCGTTTAATACCCTCTCTCAAATAGGTGGGCATGCTAAACCTTGATGTGGATATAGTATAGAAATATTTTGTTCAGTCAATTTTTTAAATTCGAGCTATTTTGACAACGTTTTGCGGATAAGGACATATTAAAGAGCGGATTTTGAAAATATTTAAGCCTGGACTAAGAGCTTATATAACAAATTTTACTATTACTTTTTTACTTAAGTGGCGCTACAGTCCGGAATGAACCTGGGCTTCAACCAACATCCCTCTGCAGTTAGCCCGGTCCTTAGCTAACTGCCTCTAGCTGCGTACTCCAATTTACTGCTCATTTACTGCTAATTACATTCTGTCTGATTCCTTCTCTACACTAGCAAACGTGGCTATGATATCACGCTGACTCCTACCAATGATGTCAATATCGTGGGCGTACGCTAGTAGTTGCAGACAATTTTGCAAAATTGTACCTCTGGTGTTGGTTCGGGAGTTTTGCACAACACTATCAAGAATCGAGTTAAAGAAGTCGCATAACAGCTCATCGACTTGCCTAAATCCGTTTTTGTTATCGAATGGGTCGGTGAGGTCGTTTCCGACCCTGATTTCACAGCGAGAATTCTCCATCTACATCCTATACATACTGACTAGTTTGGGCGTTGTACCAAAAATGGCTCTATAGAGTCTGTCGTATGGGGCTTAGAAATTGATGAACAGGTAGTGGGTATCGATTTGGACTTTTTGGTTTTCCAGGATCTGTCGAAGTATTTAAATTTGATCGGTTATGGACTTTCTTGGTAAACGGTTTCAGGCGTGCACATTATATGTCAGATAGTATATTGTAGGCGATGTTTAGGAGACTTATGTCTCTGTAGTTGGAGCAGTTCAGAGGGTCTTCTTTTTGTGGATCGGGCAAACAATGCTGAGGTTCCATTCTTCAGGCATACTTTCATCCGACCAGATTTGATTTGTGAGCCAAATTTCAAGACTCTAGCTTAACATTTTAGGACAGCCTAATGTTCCCATGCCCATGGCATATGCTTTTCACCTTGTTATGCTATAAGATAGTGAATAGAAATGGTTTTAGTAAGAAACCGCCTCCAAGAAGTGGGCGTGGGTTAAAATCATAAATCAAAGAAATGTTTACATTAACATTTCCAATAATTTTGCAACAACATTTTTTTTCGAAATGTTTAAAATTTTACTAAAAATGTCCTCAAATAGTGGGCGTGGCAAAAAACCTTTTATGGACAAAATATAGACATTTAGGTTGAATACATATGTTGTACTGACAGTTTTTAAAATTCCCCACTGTTTGGCCAAAAATAACGTTTATCGAAAAAGTGTGCGTGGGCGGATTTCAAAAATTTTACACTTGTTCGGACAGCACGTACAAGGATCACATTTACTGAGTTTTAGTATCCTAGCTGAAAATGTAAGTTCCAAAAACCGGTTACCTACAGACGGACGGACGGATGGACCTATACAGACACACATGGCTTAATCGACTCAGCTAGCGATTCTGAGTCAATCCATATACTATTAGGTATGCCTAGCTCATTTATTTCTCTTTGTAACAAACTGTGTATCAGAACTAGGGGTATATTGGATAGGGTATAAACAAATGAACAGGCTATGATCCGCTGTGCGAATAATTTAATACCCTATCCCATCCCATCCTTAAAATAAATATCCCCGAAATGTCGGCTTTATGGCGATGAAATATAGAAAATAACATTGTCAGAACATATTGTTCAGTTCATCAAAATCTTTTATTTTTAATGTTAAGACTAATGTCCTCATGCCCATGGCATATGCTATGGGATAGGGCATATCAAACGCAAAATCATTGGAAATCTTTATAAAGGGCTTTTTAATAAAAACGCTATAAAAGTTTTTTTTATATAAAACAAAAACGGTTTTGGATATCAATAAAATACTTTATTCCTGTGAAAGTACGTTCGATGCCACTATGTATGGAACTCGATTTCTTTTGCATGGCCACCACGGGCACGCTTGCAGAAGTCCAGACGCTGAACCCAATTTTCGACAGTTTTCGAGCATAAATCGGCCGATATTGCTGAAATTTCACATTCGATATTTGTACGAAGTTCATCAATCGTCGCTGGCTTGTTAGCATAGACCATAGACTTGACGTAGCCCCACAGGAAATAGTCTAATGGCGTTAAATCACACGACCGAGGCGACTGGACCATTTCGTGAAATAACACGTTCTCCAAACTTGGTTTCCAATAAATTGATTGTGGCTTTCGCTGTGTGACTTGTGGTGCCGTCCTGTTGGAACCACATGTCCTCCAAGTCTATATCATCCAATTGGGGCCAAAAATATTAGGTTATCATTGAACGGTAGCGATTCCCATTCACAGTAACGTGCCGGTCTTGATCATCGCGGAAGAAGTACGGCCCAATGACGCCGCCGGCCCATAAACCACACCAAACCGTATTTTTTTCGGAATGCAATGATGACTCATAGAGTACGTGTGGATTGTTGCCTGACCAATATTTTGTTTATTGACGAAGCCATTCAGCCAGAAATTAGCCTCATCGCTGAAGATGATTTTTCGATGAAAATCCGAATCATTTTCATGTTGTTGCTTAGCCCAATTCACTAACATACGAAACTTCTGGTGGTCAAGCGGCTTCAGTTCTTGCGTCAATTCTCGTAAGGATGTAGGCCAAGATTTTTTGGCAAAATTCGCCACAACGACGTCACAGAGATGCCCAACGCTTGAGAACGACATGTGAGAGACACATTTGGGCTTTCTTCAACTGAAGCCTCAGCGGCAGCAACATTCTCGACAATACGGGCACCTCTTTGTCTCACTTGCACGGGAACATTTTGTACTGTGCCTGTGGGTTCTAATTTTTCCACTAGACGCTCAATTGTTGATCTGCTAGGACGATTATGATGACCACAAGTTGGACGTATAGCGCTCTTAACGTTGAGGCCACTGACTCCGAATTTCGGTTGTAAATTTTAATAATTTTGACTCGTTGCTGGACCGTATATCTTACCATCATGAAGTGGCAAACCTTACTGAAGAGAAATGTCAAAAGAGCGGCAAGAAATATGGCGTCGTTTGCTGTCACTGTCGCTCAACTTTTGTAGCGTCCCTGTTGAGAAACCCGATACAAACATAAGAAAAAATCATCGGATTTTCACCAAAAATAGTTTTCTTAGAAAATCGCCACAACAGGTGATCGTGACTAAAAACTTTGTATAATTTCAAAGAATTTATAAAGAAAAAAACAAACGAGAAGGCTACAATCCGCTGTGCGGATCGCTGTATTTTCCTGCACGGTGGCGGGACCTCTTGTTTTATGCCGACTCCGAACTGCGAATTTGAGAAAAGCTTTTCTTGGCAATTCAAACGCTTAGGTGAAGAAGGCGTTAAACGGGATATTTGTAATCGAAAAAAAATGTACTTACATTTAACTTTGATTAGATAAAAACGTTACTCTTAGAAAACTGTATATCTATACTTTATGTTGTTCCTTAGGTACAAGTCTTAGTTTTAATACAATCAAAGTAACAGTTCAAAAACTTTAACCTCAAGTATATCGAAACTATGCAAATGTCACTTAACTCCTTCTTTACCTCAAACATTTAGTTGGGGAGAGAATCAAAAAATTTCTTGATATATATGTTGCAGAGCCCAGCTATATTTAACTTCTTCTATAATTTGATCTTTATGTGAGTATTGCTGCCCTAATTGATACACTTGCAGAGCAAGTATATGGAGCGACTCAGAATCGCTAGCTGAGTGATTAAGCCATGTCTTTCTGTCCGTCTGTGTGTCACCTATTTTTGGGCCTTAAATATTGAGCTAGAGTTGTGAAATTTGGTGTACGGACTCTGTTTTCGACGAAGAAGAACAAGTGTAAATAAATCCACCCACTGCCACGCCCCCTTTTTAGAAAAACGTAGTTTTTTCCAAAATGTCATCTAGACGATCTTAATTTCTATATTTGGTTCATACAAATTTATTTGCCACCCCCACTTTTTTACGGTGTTTTTAGTAATAAACGGCAAAGCTTTAAACATTTCGAAAAAAAAATGTTGACGCAAAATCCATATTTCATTTTAACCCACGCCCACTTTTTCGAGGCGTTTTGATACAAAAAACATTTTTTTACCCTACGCCATGCCATATGCAGGAGAAAAACGTTCTTTTTGGTCAAACATACAAGATTTTGATAAACTGTCTGAACAATATGTTGCGACAATTTCAGTTTTAATATACTTTTTCTATAAAATGCACATTTAAGGGATATTGATTTTAACGATGGGATGGGATAGGGTATAAAACGATCCACACAGTGGATTGTAGCCTTCTCATATATTTTTTCTTGGACCGGAGAAAATAGCAAAGTAGTTCTTCCCCCATACCATGTTAGAACGGTAAGACCAAGCAGTTACTCCTTACGCGACGCCCCGACGGATTAAGCGGTACCTAAATTCGCTCTAAGTGTTAAGCCTTTGAATATAGTAGACATGCTTGTCTTGACACCAATTGACGGGTGTCGCTGAATTGTTCTTACGTAATAATGTCGATTTATCTCTATGACATTGTTGCTTTTTTTAGCTCTTCTTTGTTGAAAAGGCATGTCACACTCCGGTAAGCCCTGATTTTTAATTTATTGTCCTCTTGCAAAGATTTAATACGATATTTCGACTGAAATAATCTTTAAAATACCTAATCATATCGGAGATAAGAGATATAAAGCAAAATTTGGAGTCGTTACATGTTTATAGACTCAAATGATATTCTGCCCTAGCGAGGTATTCGTCGGAGCGGTCAACCTTCCTCGTAAATAAATTCCGCGAAGAATTTCTGTCGGAGGAAATCGGAGAAAGAATTACACTTAGCTGTCAAAAATTTCTGTAAAAATGCAACTGAACGATATTTCCCAAGGTGCCTTACAAAGTGTCAGAGGAATATTCCGAACAGCTTTTCGGATGGATTCTACGAAGCTTAAATCCTCCGAATCGTATACAATGGGAGAATTTTTCGCTCCGACGAATACCTCGCTAGGGCTGATTATGATATGGATATGTACAATTTTTAGAATATTTTTCGAAAGTTGATTTTAGAAATTTAAGAGTATCTGATACTTAAGTTAATTTTTAATTCTTTGAACTGAGTTCTCATGGATTTTGGCTGGGGTTGAACTCACAACATTCAACTCAACAAGCGAAAACATTACCACTTCACTGCGCTTATCCACTTAATGCTTATTTGATATTTATTTTTATTAAAATTATAATAAATATATAAAAATAAAATCTTGGGATTGTTTTTCTCGAAGTCAATGCAAAAAAATATATGCCAATTTAGTACACATAAATAACATGCTAACAAAAGTTATTGAAATTTTCATCGAATGAAAAAAACTTCAAATAGACAGCGCTGATGTTCTATGTGTAACTATTAGGAAAATAAAAAAAAAATGCAGTAGACTCAAATTGCCCTTGAAGAAGTAAGTGATGTTCAATCTTTATACCTGCTTGTGTATTATTGATTATCCAATTATCTTAGCCACCTGCCGAGTGTAAGCGACCAATGTTGAAAGTCTGCTTTGATAATTTGTTTTATATAAAGTTACAGCGTAAAAAATTAATCGAAGTCAATCCCTTGATATCGCAAAACAAAGTCACACGTCATTGTGTTAGACGTAAAGTTGTATATAATTGTAATCCACATTAAGGGATACTTGTATTTTACTTACTTCAGTGGCGCTACAGTCTGGATTGGGTGCAGGGAAATAGATACATCGGAAATAAGGCATATGGGGCTTCATTCCCCAAGAAAACATATGAGAAGGCTACAATCCACTGTGCAAATCGTTTAATACCCTATCTCATACCATCCTTGAAATTGATATAACTCAAATGTAGAAAATATATAAATGACATTGACACAATATATTGTTTAGACGACCGACAGTTTATCAAAATATTTTTTGGTTTGACATAAAAATATGTATTTCTATTGCAAATGGCTTAGGGTTTGGTATATAAATGGTTTTTATAGGAAAACGCCCAAATGTGCTATGTACGAAATGTTTATATTCACATTATGAAAGTATTTCATTGCACATTTAATGGATGTTTTTTAAAATTTGGACAAAAACGGTTTTTTACTAAAAAAACGCCCCCAAAAAGTGGACGCGACAGAAAAGTTTATATGGACGAAATATAAACATTAAAACTATCCACATATGTTCTTCTGACTTTTTTCAAATTTCCTCACCGATTAGCCAAAAACAAAATTGTTTAAAAACTAGGCGTGGCAGTGGGCGGATTCCAAAAAAATGTACGCTTGTTCTGATTCGTCAGACAGTCAGTCTATATACCATTGACGTATATCTATCGGAATTATTCCCTATGTTACAAACTTGATTTCAAAGATAATATACGCCTATAGAATAGGGTATAAAGAAATAGCCACGCGGCTTTAGTTCTTTTTCGAAATGGAAATAAGCACTGCGGCTGTTAATGCCTTTTCATTGTATGGGTTATTTCCTTTTTCACGCATTCAAACTCGCACACATCCCAAATCTCCGTTGCAAGGTAATAACCCCCATGTAAATAAGCCCCAATTGGCTTAGTTCCCAAAAAAAGGTGATAGCCCGCACGGGGCTTATTATCATTTCGAAATGGAGGTAAGCCCTGCCAACAAAATCATTAACACCCGTGGTTGTTATTGTTATTTGGAATTGGAATCCTTTTCAAGTTTGGTGTATGCAAATTTAGAATGCGATTGGATGGCATGTTACCCCATGGCGCTATTTCCTTTATTTTGGGCGAAGTCTTTCTCTACAGCGTGCGACGTCTGGCTGGGAATCGAAGATTCTGCGAGCCCATTTTTGCCGCTTCCTTCTCTTAACTATTAGTAAACGTTGCTATGACATCACGGTGAGACCTACCAGTGATGTCAATATCGTCGGCGTATGCTAGTAGTTGCAGCAATTTATTGTGGTTTGGTGTTGGCTCTAGTGTTGGATCAGGAGTTTTGCACAATCCTCTCAAGAATCAAATTGAAGAAGTCACTTGACAGCGCATCGCTTTGCCTAATCGTTTTTTGGTATCGAATGTGTCAGTGACAACATTCAACAACAACGTTTTTCGCCTGGCTATGCTAAGAGGTCGTCTATACAAATGGTTTTTGTATAAAAACGAATCCAAAAAATGGGCGTAGGTTAACATAAAATATAGAAGAAATGTCTATGTTACCAAGGCCATGAACTTGCATCACAATTTTTTCTGGAAATGCTTAAAATTTTACCGAAAAAAGTTGTTTCTTTTACTGAAAACGCCTTCAAAAATTGGGAGTCGCAAAGAACTTTGTATAGATGAAATGTAGACAATAGGGTTGTCTAGGTATGGTGTTCAGACCATTTTATTAAATCTCTTACGGTTTGGCCTAAAACTACGTTTTCTAAAAGGAGGGCGTGGCAGTAGGCGGATTTCAATTTTTAAGTTTCTCTTATAACGAGAAAGATATTGTTTTCGTGAAAATTTTCGACCTCGAGATTTTAATTGATTTTAACATTACTATGATAGCGGAACTCAAAAAAGTGGTTTTTGGAATTTCGTCCGTCGGTTCGTCGGTCCGTCTGTCCGTAAAAGCCTCTCCAGCCTAAACGACTTGACCGATTTTATTCAAACTTCGTATCAAGCGTTTGTTTGGTCATTATTCTAGGCCGCTATTTTTGTTTGCTTTTAGCCATGTTATTACTGGTACCTGCCATATAATGTTTGGTCATTATTCTAGGCCGCTATTTTTGTTTGCTTTTAGCCATGTTATTACTGGTACCTGCCATATAAAAATCATACATTACCTCAATTTTCTCGAAAACGGCTCTAACGATATTGATTAATATGTTGATACGCTATAAACATGTTAGTTTGAACTAAACTGCATAACCAGTTTTTTTTTAGAGAAAATCCATGTAACGGATTTTTGCATTTAGGCCATATTAAAAAAATTGTTAGTTTCTCGCAAACTATTTGGCCAAATTGAATGAAATTTAATTTGTATACTACTAATACTGTTTTAATGAATTCCACATAAGTGCTTTTGGGCCAATTATCCCTAAGCTGAATTTTCAGTTATGGCCAATAACGGAAAATCGTTATTATTCGCATAGACACTGATTACTTTCATTTACGGAATAAACGTTCATATAATCACATTCCGACATTATTTATATGATTTTTAGCATCATTAATCAGAATAAATATTATTGTGTATTTTTGCCAAATTGTCAAAAACGTCAAATTAACTCGCTGTGAAAGAGAAAGTTGTGTACGACCCAGTCGTGCACCCACCACTAGTTTACACTTGTTCTGCTGGGAGGAACGACGATTACAAATTTCATTATTCTGGATCAAAAGTGAAGGCCCTAAAACTGGTGACGTACGGACGGACGGACGGACAGACATATCAATACCGACTATGGATTCTGAGTCGATTCATATACTTTAAGGCATATCTAGCTAAATCATTGCTCCATGCTATGGTTAAAAAGGGTGGTGATTTTAGTAAGTAAAAATCGCACACTACTTCGGTCACGTGCTTCTTCGACATTCAGTGTTGGTGGTTTGTGTTTGTGATCTCTTGCGATTGCTGCCCTTCGATATTAAATTTTTTCAGGATATTTCTGGATTGTTGCAATTTTGTCATATCCGAATTCTTACTTGGCTGCAGGAAAGGTAGTGGTCCGAGTCGATGTTAGCTCCTCAGAATCTTTGGACATCAAAAATACTGGATGCGCGCCTCTTGGCCTTTGCAATGTGATCAATTTGGTTGACCGTTCGTTGATCTGGAGACCGCCATGTCCCCTTATGGATATCGTGGTAAGGAAACCTTGCGCTGGCTATAGTGGCATTCCACTCTGTAGCGAACTCAATTAGCCTAAGTCCATTACCAGACGTGTTGTCGTGTAGGCTTTGTTTTCCGACAATACTGCTAAAGATGTTTTCTCTTCCTACCTTTGCGTTTAAATCACCCAGCACGATTTTAACATCGTATTTTGGTAGTCGCTCATAGGTTTTGTCGAGGAGCTCGTAGAGTAATCATCTTTTTCTTATGTTTTTGCGTGAGCGTATGTTGGCCAATTTGGCCTTGTTCCGGTTTGTCACAATGTGTTCGCTTATATCTTGAACACAAAAGACATCTTCTATAAGTCAGGAAACGGAACGAATACCTTGGTAGAGGCTTGAAATCGGAGATAGATACTTTTCGTATATAGAACTGACTCTTTTTGAATTCAAATTTTACTTAAACAAGGACAAGGTTTCCATAATTGTCAAATGAAAATCCGTATGCTATGCATCTCAAAGAAGAAACTTCCTGCAACTTAACAATTTGAGTTACTCATATGCGGTAAAACAACAATATTTGAATTAATAATCATTTTATTGAGTTCTTATCTTTTAGTTTTTTTACCCTATCCCATAGGGGTATATTAGTTTTGCACTTAGTTTGTAACATAGTGAAATAATTTATACTTAATATACTTAATATTCCTCAAAGTATATGGATCGACTCAGAATCGCGAGCTGACTCGATCTAGCAATGTATGTTGGGCCTTACATTTTGAGCTATACTATTGAAATTTGGTATATAGAATCCCTATCCGACGAAGCAGAACAGGTGTAAAAATGTTTGAAATCCGCCCACTGCCACGCTAACTTTTCATAAAAACGATATTTTTGACCAAATAGTAACAAATTTGAAAAAAAAAATGTTTAACAAGATATTAAGGCAATCTTAATATCTATATTTAATCCGTACACAGTTTTTTGCCACGCTAACTTTTTGTGTGCACTTTCACTAAAAAACCTTTTTCAGTCAAATTGAATAATATTCGAAGAAACTTTTGATGCAAGATCATTGGTTCTGATAATATCAACAATACGTCCATATATCATTTTAGCCCACGCCTACTTTTTGGAGGAGTTTTTATACAAAAACCATTTGTATACTCTACCCCATAGCATAACCTATCGAAAAAATTTGTTTTTTGTCGAACCATAAAAGGTATTGAAAAACTGTTGAACAAAATGTTGCGACAATGACATTTTCTATATTTCATCGCAAAAAATCCGACATTTTGTTGATATTTATTTTAATGATGGGATGTGATAGGATATTAAACGATCCGCAGAAGGGATTTCAGCCTTCTCATGTCTCTACCCTATCCAATAGGGGTATATTGGCTTTGATACATAGTTTGTAACATAGTGAAATAATTTCGCTAGATATTCGTCAAAATATATGGATCGACTCAGTTTCACTCCCACTTTTTAGAAAAACGTTGTTTTTGACCAACCAATATGGAATTTTGAACAACATACGTAGCCAATTTGAATCTCTTCTTGTGTTTATAAGGTTTTTTGCTACTCCCACTTTTTGTAAAATTTTAAAATATTCGAAAAAACGTTTGATGCAAAATCATTGGGTTTGATAAAACAAATATTTCGTCTATACATCATTTAAGCCCCCGCCCACTTTTGCCATACCATATGCAGGAGAAAAACGTATTTTTTTGACGAAACATACAAGATTTTGATTAGCTGTCTGAGCTTTGAAATTCGATATATAGACTTTCTATTCGACGAAGCAGAACAGGTGTACACATTTTTAAAATCCGCCCACTGCCACTTCTCCTTTAAAAAAAAGCAGAAAATTCCAATGTCTATATTATGTCAAAACAATGTTTTTTTACCACGCCCTCTTTTTGGGGGCGTTTTCAGTAAAAATTATATGTATGTCTTTACCCTATCCCATAGGGCTATATTAGTTTTGACATTGACGATGTAATATATGTTTCCTGACTGTCATAGCCACGTTTTCTAGTATAGAGAAGGAAGCGGCAAAAATACAGGTTTAGCAGTAGAAGAGGGCAAGACTAAGTATATGCTCTCAACACGAGAGGACACAAAACATCGACGAATTGGACAGATAGTCAACATTGACAGATATAACTTTGAGGTGGAATGGGACTTTGTCTATCTCTATCTATCTGACTCTGAAAACAACATCTCTTCAGAAATTAAGGGAAGAAATACTCTTGCCAACTGCTCTTTCTTCGGCTAAGAAGGAATTATAGTATTTTAAAATTTTTCACATCAGCCACTACCACCGTTCGGAAAAAATTAAGTGTGGTGGTAAGCCTTAGAGCAATGAGAGTGTAACGAAATCGTCAATAATGTTTGCCAATAATGTTCGCATATGTATTTCTTTGATTGCGGGACCTTTGTTGTATGTCGACTCCGAACGGCTAGGTTCAGATAAACTTTTCATGACAATTGATACTCTCGGATGATTTGGCAGAATAACACGAGAGGATTGCCAGTGAAAAATCATTTAGTTTCGGCTAGGGCTGGTAATCGAACCCAGGCTTTCTGTGCAGCAGCTCATCGCACTAACGAAATGCCCAATAGTTATAACGCATACCAAAAAAAAATAATATGTCCGTTCAGATATTCATAAAGGCAATAAAACAGAAATTTTATCCTTTAAGGTCTAAAAAGTATGGGATAACATTCGAAAATATGTTTACTAGTGATGTGATGTGTACCTATTTCTGTTATTCAAATCTATAGGTATGTACGCCTACTTTGGTGCTAAGAAAAATTACAACATTCAAATTTATACGACTTAAATGTTTTGCCTATAAAGCCTTCGAAGATTATTAACATGCTCAAAGAACTATTTTATATAGTTTCTGAGTTGTTATGATTTGACAGTCTTAACTTAATGTGTGAAGGAAATTGCCAAAAGATTAACGAAACTAAACTATACATGCTATTCCACAAGTTTGTACGTTATATCATGTAAATCATATTATGTCCAAGTTGGTTTTGGCCTTGCTTGTAAAAAAAACTTCTTTATACCCTATCCCAAAGGCCTATATTAGTTTTGATATATACTTTGTATCATAGAGAAATAATTGAGCTAGATATACCTCAAAGTAAATGGATTGACTCAGAATCGATAGCTGAGTCGATTAACCCATGTCTGCATGTCCGTCTCTCCGTCCGACTGTCTGTTCGTCAACGATGTTTGGGATTTCAATTATGAGCAAGGATAATGAAATTTGGTACGTAGGATCATTGGTCGTGCCTGTCTATAGCATAAGTGTAAACAATTTTAAAATGTTTTTGGCCAAACGTAAGGGAATTTTGAAAAATTGTCTGAAAAACATATTTAGACAATCTCAATATCTATATTTCGTCCATACAAAGTTTTCTGCCACGCCCACGCCCATTTTTAGGTAAATTTTTAAAGAATTTAGAAAAAAATGTCGATGCAAATATTTCCATAATGTCAAAATTAACGTTTCGTCTTTAGATCACTTTAACCCACGCCCACTTTATGGGGTCATTTTCTTACAAAAACCCTACCCCATAGCTTATTACATAGAAAAACGTCGTTGTCTGTCGAACCAAAAAAGATTTAGACACTATCGGAACAAGATGTTTTGACAATGTAATTTTATTTATTTAATTCCCATTCAATTTTAAGTCACGCATAATTTTTGGGGACATTCAATTTAAGGATGGTATGGGATCAATACATTGTATGTCAATACCCTATCGCATAGGGCTATATTAGTTTTGACATTGAGGATGTAATATAGTGAAATAATTTCGCTAGATATAATTCAAAGAATAGGAAAGACTCAGAATCGCTAGGTTAGTCGATCACCGATTTTTGGGCCTTAAATTTTGAGCTAGCATCTTGAAATTTGGTATAAACACTCTCTATCCGACGAAGCAGAACAAGTGTAAATATTTTTGAAATCCGCTCCGCTATAAAATAAACGTTCTTTTTAGCAAAATGGTAAGTTTTTGAACAAGATATTTAGACAAACATAATATCTATATTTTGTCTACTTACTTAAGGACTACCAAGGATTTCTTCACCCGCTTGTAAGACGGTCCATGCTTCAGCGCCATAGAAGAGGATTGGGGTAATAAGGGTCTTATATACGATCTCCTTAGTAGTTCGAGTGAGGGCTTTACTCCTGAAGTGCCTGCTTAGCCCGAAGAAACAGCGGTTGGCAAGAGTAATTCTTCGCTTAATATCTGAAGGGATGTTGTTGGCAGAGATAATAGCGGAGCAGAGGTAGACAAAGTCCCGTACTACCTCAAAGTTATGGTGACGTTCTCATAGGTTTTATCAAGGAGCTCATAGAAGCAATCCTTAGCTATATAATCTTTTGCCTCCGTTAGGGCGAGAGCGCATATAAGCCTTATGTTGGCGAATTTGGCCTTGATGCGGATTGTTACAATGCGTTCGCTAATGTCTTGGAAACATAAGACTTCTTTCTTAAGTCTGGCTCACTATATATAGATGTCACAGTTTTTCATCCTCTTTTTGACCGGCCCATCCCATCGTATTTCCTGGATGTCAGTAATGTCTGCAGTTTGTAGCGGTTTAAGGCTTTAGATAATTGTTCGCTTGCACCTCTCCTGTTTGATGTTCTCACATTCCAGGTGAAGTTACGAAAGTCGTCCTTTTTTCGTTTAGTAGGGTCGTCAGCAATAAAATCAGCACTTTCCGATGCTATTGGTTGCTTCGTAACCGTTAGTTTTTGCCATTGTTGGGTAGGTAACCCAAAGCACGACCCCCAACCTGGACGGCCAGTTCCAATTTAATAGATATCCCTAGGACATGGGGCCAGCAGTATCCACTACGAAATTGAGCGCTGCCGTTGGCCTTTTGGTTCATCCGCCACAAACTCTGTTTAAGGGGCCTGACTAACCCTTGAAATTCCTCGACAACCTGTTGTCCAAATATGGCGAAGCAACTTGTCTATGTTCGCCTGAGACAGCAGGCCGGGTATTCATTCCGTGACATTCTGACCTGGATGTTTATAGTGTTGCTGTTTTCGTCGTGTTATCAACACTCGCGCTTTAGCAACAGTACCCGATGGTTACCACTTGGAGGTAAAAAATAAGCACTTGATGTGTAGTCAGAGTTACAACCACTGGGCATTGCCAAGTTAAAGCCAATCAGAGTCTACCCTCCTTCTATAACACCGAACTATCATATTTCGTCTATTCAAATCGATTTGATCCGCCAGGATTTTTTCTATTCACTGAAATCGCTTAGAGTACCTTAAAATTGTTTATTCGTTTCATCCATATTTGTCCCAACTGCTAGAAATACCAGTTTCATCAGCAAATGTAGCAACTATTGTTATGATCGATCGATCAATGCTTACTTCTAAGCCCGAATTAATGGTTTAGAACGAAGAATTTGTGATTAATAATCGGGTGTAAGTGACCAGGTAATATCATTTAAAAAGCTTTTGGGACTGTAAAACTTTTATTCACTCAGTAATTTTCCCAGTTTCACAACCATAATTTATTTTGTGACTTTCCATTGACTATGTATGCATTCAAATCGAATTGTCGCATTAATTATGTGGAGATGGTTAGAAAATGTCCAGTAATATGGTCATAACCCGTAGATTTTTTAGGCTTCAGTTTCTATATTTCCTGTTTAAGATTACAAATACTTGCATATCTTCCTATTTTTCTCTGCTGTACTGTTGAATTGATTAATGTTTTTATTTTGCGAAAGTTACCATGATTGGTGACACAGTTTTTTCTGGTAGTTTTCTCTGCTTTTCAGTTATCTTTACGTTTTCCACAGCAAATAGTTGGGCACCACCTGTTAGGCTTTCCTGATTGCTAATTAGATTTTTTTTCGGAATTTTAAAGCCAGTCAATCAAAAGAGTTGTTTTGGGAACCATGATTTTGTTGCCATATTTTATTTTATGTATGATTTAAAACAAACTTTCCCACATCTTTGATATTTGTCTTTATATGGTTTTTGTAAAGTTTGGTTGAGATCGGAAAACGTATGTTTTTATTGTGCGTGCGTGCCCACAAAAACTCTCCCCTAAAAAACCTTTAACAAAATTTTAATCGGTCGAAAATACAATCAAGTTTACATCGATAAATCGATTGGTAATAAACTTCAATTTACTGGTTTTGATGTGGAAAGTAAAAGTGAGCGTTAATTTTGTAAAAAAAACGTTTCGATGCCATCAGATTGTAATCGGTTTAAATTTGTTGCATCGTCGTTCAAATATTATCGATTGTTTTTCCAAATATTGAGACTAAATTGTGAACTTAAATTTGAAATTGAAATTTGACTCGACGATGCATTAAATGAAATTCACTTTTTTTAATAATTTGGCCAAAATACACAATAATATTTATTTTGATTAATGATACTAAAAGTGATATTTCGAAATATAATTAAACTAACGTTTGTTCCGTAATTTAAAGGAATCGGTGTCCATATGAATAACAATGATTTTCTGTTATTGGCCAAAACTGAAAATTTCGTGTAGGTATAATTTTGCCAAAACCGATTTTGTGGAACTCATGCAAACAGTAGTAGTAGTTTATAAATTAAATTTCATTCAATTGACAATTTTCTTCATATGGCAATGATGCAAAAATCCGTTATTTTCAATTTCTCGAAAAACTGTGTATGCAGTTTTTTTGGTACTAATATGGTTATAGTATCTATTAGTTTAATAAAAATCGTTAGCGCCGTTTTCGAGAAAATGTAGGCTATGTATAATTTTTATATGGCAGGTACCATTTATAACATGGCTTTAACTTTCAAACTCATTTTTTACTTACTTAAAATATTAACTTACTACTAGACAAAAATGCTTAAATCTAACATATCGGCCCTTAGTGGACGCTGTAAGCTTATATTTAGCTGTTTTATTTTGCCTTTAGGCTTAGATATGTCGGTTTTTTGGTTTTGTATTTAATTTTAATTTACAAAGAAAAAATTGAAAACTTTGTTTAGTGACTTTTTTTGTTTTATATAAAAGCTTATTCTAGATTATATATAACTTAAGACTACTTATACTACTTAAGCCTAATTTAAGACTACTTAAACCTAACTTAAGACTACTTAACTACTTAAACCGAACTTAATTATAATCGGGGTGGCGAGCCCTCGTTGCGCATGCCCCGAGGGGTCGCCATCCTGATTGCGTCTTTCGGTCCCACGGCAGCCTGCGGGCAACCATATTGTACGCCAATATGGTGCACAAGCCCCGCCCCAGACCTTGTTCCTAATTTAAAATCTTACCTATGGAGTTGGGCTAAAAGTCCGCAAAGTCCTGAGGAAGTGCAGAATCACCTTCTTCATATAGCCACCAGAAGTGCGCTGTTTTGCAGCATCGATCCTATCGCGATCCGATACCGCCGTGCTAAAGCGGAGGAGCTCCGGAGCATTGTCGACGTACCCGTCGCGGATTAGCCATTTGTCCCGCGCGTCACGATAGCGGTGGTATAAAACCGGGATACCGTTCCTGTCTTGTACTAACCCTAACGAATCGATGTAAATGAATGCCTCTGGTGGAATAAAGCCTGATATGAGAGAACCTACAAGATCACTTGTATAAGTGTTAAACAATATCGGGGAGTTCACCGCCCCCTGTTGTAAACCGTTTTTAATTTCAAAGACTTTACTCGAAGTTACGTTACCACATTTGACAACGAACTTCTTTCCCATAAGCATTTCATAAATCATATATAGCATGGGTTTACGCATGCCCAGTCTGGTCAGCTTGTAGAAAAGCCCCTCTAACCATACGGTGTCGAAGGCCTTCTCAAAGTCAACCAGACAGGCCCCTGTGCATTGTTTTTTTGACTTATTCCAAATAACATGGCTAAAAGCAAACAAAATTGGCAAAGCATTATGACCAAAAAAACGCGTTATACGAAGTTTGAAGAAAATCGGTCAAGTCGCTTAGGCTGGAGAGACATGTACGGACATACGAACCGATGTACCGACTATAGCACACAAACATTCTCTTGAGGCGTTGCACATATAAAAAATCACAGACAAACCATTCGGCGGCACTTTGCTACTCCTTTCAGGTGATTTCAGACAAACATTTTCCGTCATTCCACGTTCAACGACGTTAAACATTTCCTGTTATTTTTAAACATTCACGCATAATCGTTGATACGCAAAATACTGTCATTGACCACATTTTCCCCAGAAAGAACCATTTTGGCAGCAAAAAAGCGTCTAATTTATTATTATATTGACAAGGACAAACGGGAAGACTACTTTCCCACTTCGCAACTCCAAATACGGCCAACCTTCACGTCTATGCACTATAAAAACGTGAAACTAATCTCAGAGGCTAATAAGTTGTGTCCTATGTCGTCGTAATTGAGGAAACCGGACCGCTACAGCTTCATCCGAAATTGGTTCCAGGAAATTCTTTGAACAGAACTGCGACACATAACAACAGCACACTTTCAGTTTCAAATTTAATATGTATTTCACTTTTGATTTATATATACTTACGTTCGATTACTTTGAGATAGATAAACGATCATTCAATTTATCTATTCGATCATTCGACTTAATATATCCATCGTTAAAACATTTTAACACATTTACAATACATTTGTTATTATACCCTATCCCTAAGCATAGAAAAATAATTTAGCTAGATATACCTTAAAGTATATGGATCGACTCGAAATCGCTAGCTGAGTAGATTGAGCCATATCTATCCGTCCGTCTGTCCATCTGTATGTCACCAATTTTGGGGCCTTAACTTTTAAGACATTATTTTGAAATTTAGTAAATATACTATTCGTTGCTCCAGCAGAACAAGTGTACATTTTTTTTGAAATCTACCCACTGATACGTCCACTTTTCACAATAAATTTTAATTTTCCCAAACTGTTACGAATTTTGAAAAGTAGCCACGATCACTTTTTGTGACTTTTTTATAAAAAAATTATGAGTCAAAGAAATTCGAAGCAAAGACATTGTTAAAATGAATATAAGCATTTCATCTATAGATCATTTTAACCCACGCCTACTTTTTGTGGGCGGTTTCTCATAAAACCGATTTGCGTGTGAAATAGAAAAGCGTTGTTTTTTTTTTTTGTCAAAACATAAACTCTTATAAACTTTTTGAGCAATATCTGAGCACAATCCTTGTAAGGATTTTAGCCACGCCCACTTTTTGGTATGTTTAATTTCAGGATGGAATGGGATAGGGTATTCAACGATTCGCTCTGTGGACCTACAACAAAATGATCACTAGAAATAAATTATATTGCGTAACAATGATTGCCGGCTCAGAAAGTATTAATATAAACTATAGTATATGTATATGTATAATTTAAATAGCGGATTGTAGACTTCTGATATGTTTTCAATATAAAACGAGTAATTGGTGCGTGTTAGGTCAAATACCAAGCATCCAACAGTTTGACAATTTTCATAGTTTGTCCAAAATACACAATAATATTTGTTCTCGTCATTGTTGTTAAAAATATACAAATAATATCGAAGTGTGATTATAAAATCGTTTTTTTTTCGGAATTTGAGCGAATCGGTGTCTATCTGAATAACATTAATATCAGGTTATTGGTCAAAACTGAAAAATTCGTTAAGAACCATTTGGGCCAAAAATGATTACTTGGAATTGTTAAAAACATTAATCGTGACAAATTTCATTTAATTTGATTAAATATTTTGCCATAAATTGAAAATTCTCCTTATATGGCCTAACTCCTAAAAATCGTTATATGGATTTTCTCGAAATAAAACTGGTTACGCAAATTGTTTAAACTAATATATTAATAGTATTTCTTATGTTTAATGAAAATCGTTAAAGCCGTTTTCGAGAAAATTGACGTTATGTCCGATTATTATATGGCTAAAAGTAAAAAAAATGGCATAAAATTATGACCAACAAAATTATTGGTGGGTTCACGACTGGGTAGTACGCAACATTCTCTTTTACAGTGAGTAGGGCGTTTGATCAATTGCCAAGCATGGGGAAAATTGACGATTTCCCTAGTTCGGCTATAACAGACGGTTGGGGCTTATGTTGGCGAATTTGGCTTTTGTTACAATGCGTTCGCTAATGTCTTGGTAACATAAGACGTTTTGCCTAAGTCTGGCACTTATAACAAATCCGCATCCGAATAGTCTCTGCTTCTGTTCACTATAGTTGTGAGTTGGGCGTTTGATCAATTACCAAGCATGGGGAAAATTGACGATTTCCCTAGTTCGGCTATAATACACAATAATATTAATTTTATTGATGTAATGAATATATAAATAATGTCGATTTGTGATTATATAAACTTTTATTCCGGAACTTGAAGGAATCAGTGCCTCTGTGAATATCGTCTGTGCAAACGCATACTTAAAGAAGAGATCGATCGGAAAATTAAAGACGTGCAGAATGCCGTTAAATCCTCCAAACTATAAAAATTCGTACAGGCCGATATCTTTTCTTCTAATCATTTCGATTGCTTAAGCACGAGCACGACTGGCTCGTATGCAACTTTCTCTATCACAGCGAGTTGGGCGTTAGATCAAATCCCAAGCATGAGAAAATATCGCGATTTTCATAATTTGGTCAAAATACACAATAATATTCATTTTGTTTGCTGATGATTTAAATCATATAAATAATGTCGAAATGTCAACGATTATTCCGGAATTTCAAGGAATCTGCGCCTTTATGAATAATTTGATTTTGCGCTGTTGGCCAGAACTGAAAATTCCATTTAGTGATAAATAGGCCAATATTTATTTTATGGAATGCTTTCAAACAGTAATAGTAGTACATAAATTAAATTTCATTTAAATTGGCTAAATAGTTTTCGAGAAATCGACAATTTTCTTTATATGGCCTAAATCAAAAAATCCGTTCTATAGATTTTCTTGAAAAAAAAAATTGGGCATGCAAGTTTGTTGAAACTAATATGCTAATAGTATATAAAGCATTTTTGCCCCTTCCTTCTCTATACTAGCAAACGTGGCTATGTCATTACGTTGCGTCCGACCAATGATGTCAATATCGCCGGCTTATGCTAGTAGTTGCGCCGATTTTTGGAAAATCGTGCCTCTGGTGTTGGCTCGTGAGTTTTCACAATCCTCTCAGGAATCAAATTGAAGAAGTCACATAATAGCGTATGTCGGTGAGGTCGTTTCCGACCCTTATGGGGCAGCGAGAATTCTCCATCGTCATCCTACACAAACGGACGAGTTTGGGCGGTATACCAAAACTAGACATGGCTCTATATAGTTCGTCTCTATAAATGCTGTCTTATGCGGCTTTGAAATCGATGAATGGTTGGTGGGTATAGATTTGGACATATTGGATTTTTTCGACAAACGATGCTGAGGTTCCATTCTTCAGGCATACTTTTTTCCAACCAGATTTGGCTTATGAGTTGGTGGATGTTTCTTACCAAGTCATCTCCGCCGGCTTTATAAATCTCGGCGGGAAGGCCTTCATTTCCGGCAGCCTTATTAAACTCCAGTTTAGATATTGCTATCCTCACTTCACTCAGGTCGGGTGGTTGGCAGCTTTCGCTGTCCTTGCCAATACTGAATGGTTCGCTCCGCCTAATAGCGGAATGTTGTTCGTCATCGCCGTTTAGCAGTCTGCAGAAGTGGTTCGACAGGATTCTGTTCGAGCCTTGTATTCTTGGCTTTGACGCTTTACATTTTGGTAAAACTTGCGAACATCGTTCCTGGAGTGGCACCTTTTTTCTTCTTTCTGAAAAGCCGGTGTTCTTTCCTTCTTCTCTGCCTATAGAGCTCAACAGCAGCTCTCGTCTTCACCTGCAGCTTAGCCTATTAGGCCTCGTCGTAGGCTGAGTCGATCTTAGCTCCTCGGAATATTCGGACATCCATGCGTGCCTCTTGTCAATTTGGTTGACCGTTCGTTGAGCCCACCATGTCCCCTTATGGATATAGAGGTGAGGAAACCGGCGTCAATAAGCCTAAGACCGTTACCAGACGTGTTGTCGTGTATTGTATGTTTTCCTACAATACTGCAAAAGATGTCTTCTCTTCCTACCTTTGGGTTAAAATCACCCAGCACGATTTTAACATCGTACTTCAGCAGTCGCTCATAGGTTTTAGCAAGGAGCTCATAGAAGCAATCCTTAACTATATCAAATTTTTCCTCGGTTGGGGCTTATGTTGGCGAATTTGGCCTTTGTTACAATGCGTTCCAATGTCTTGGTAACATAAGACGTTTTGCCTAAGTCTGCCACTTATAACAAATCCGCATCCGAATAGTCTCTGCTTCTGTTCACTATAACACGGTCCGTAGTAGATGTCACAGTTTTTCATCCTTTTTTTGCCAGGCCCATCCCATCATATTTCCTGGATGGCAGTAATGTCTGCTTTGTAGCAGTTTAGGGCTGCCGCTAGTTGTTCGCTTGCACCTCTCCTGTTAAATGTTCTCACATGCCAGGTGCAGATACGAAGGTCGTTTAGCAGGTTCGTCTAAAACAAACAGTTCTTTCCGAGGCTTTTGTTATTGGTTGCTTCGTAGTTTTTTTTCATCGTTGGGTAGTTAACGCAAAGCACAACCCCCAACCAGGAGGGCTAGTTCCATTTTATTAGATACCACTATTACACGGGACCATCACTATCCACTACGGGACTGAAAGCTTCTGTTGGCCTTTCGGCTTATCCGCCACCATCTCTGTTCAAGGGGCCTGACTAACTCTTGAAATTCCTAGACAACCTGCTGTTATCCGAATATGGCAAAGCAGCTTGTTTTGGTTCGCCTGGGACAGCAGGGCAGGTATTCATTACGCGTCATTCTGACCTGGCTGTTTATAGTGTTGCTGTTTTTCGTCGTATTTATCAACACTCGCGCTTATCGTTTAGCAAGTCAAATCCGTTTGGATGAGCACTTGATGTGTAGTCAGAGTTACAACCACTGTGCATTGCCAAGCGAAAGGAAATCAGCGTCTACCCTCGTTCTACAACAGCCAAAACATCTATTCCTTACGATAAAAAAATTAATTTTAGTTTTTAAGTAAATTATTGCATCATTACATATGCTCTTCTGGAGCTAGCATGATAATTAATAGTAATTCTTTATCAGTGATCAATCACTCCACACGACAAAGTTCCTATTTCCCACAATGTATGGAGTACAAAAATAAGTCAATTGTTCTATAATCAGCTTGTAACCTCTTTGCTGATTTCTTACAAACTTCATATATATTTGACACAATTTCAGATATTAATAATTTCTGTCCAGATTAGCTCCAATAACTGACTTGGCTCCAAGTCAGTTTCTGAAGATGATATTTCTAAGTGCTTTAATGGCTAAGTCAACGTTTACTATATTTGGTCTGATACTTAATATTTTAGTCTCTGAATCATGACGAGTGACAAAGAAGAAAATCCACTCTATTCTACCAGTTAGTACCTACCACTTTAGTTGAATTAGTTGTTAGTTAGTTGAATCTATGTGCAAGGTAGAATAAACAGTTAAATTTATCATAGTCCAGGTACACCTAAAGAAGTTGACTGACCTGAACAATTTAGTAATACACCGATGCGACTTAGATGTCTAGAGTTAGATATATACAAAAAAGGTGGATATGATTCTGTGCCTCCTATATTTCGTAAAAACAGCTGTTCTTAGAGACTGCTGTTCTTCGCTTTGAACTGCTTTAATAATATGTGTTAATAAATCCATTATAACTGGATATTTCGCAGGAATGTAGAATCTTTAAATTGCAAAGTTGTACGCAGTGGCAAACCTTTTTGAGAAACTGGTCATTCTCTTGCTTCTAAACAACATGGTTTTATTGAAGGCAGATGTACTAACAACAACAACAGGATAAGGAAATCAATGTATTGTATACAGATTTCGTAATTGCCTTTTATCGAGTGCGTGCACCATGATCTTATTTGTAAAAATAAAAAGTTTGAATTCAATTACATTTTTTTGTAACCTGTTAGGGAGAAAGCAAGTTGTTGTATATTTGTGAGCTTACAATCACCTCGAGTTAAATTTCTCCATATGCAAAATATTTAGCGCAACAAGGATGAATTTTTGAGTAGCATAAAACTACATGCCTATATTGCTTATAATATCTAACACTTTGTTATTTTGTTATTTTAAAAGGTAACTCTATGTTAGGATTCTTTAAACGAAATTCTAGTCTTTAAAGATGTTTATGCACATAAGAAACTATTTATGTCGTTGGTATTGCATTCATGGGAATACTGTTGTTTTATTTTAATAATATCTCAAGGGTTGGAAGGATACAAAAGAGTTATAGTCGGTCTGAATTGATAAAACTCATTTGGTCTGAAGACTTACCAGTTTTTATCTAAAGGTGTGCTCTTATTAGCTTAGCAACGCTTGAATGCCGCAGAAAATCTCAAAGTATTTCGAATATAGAAGACATTGTTGACATTCAAATAAATTCTAGTTAACTACTTTCATCAATTTCTTCCAACCTTCCGGAAAGAAACCGAAATGATATTCTGTATAAATATTAACATAGAAGACATTATGGATCAAATTAAACTATTACACGTTCTTTGAAATTTTATAATTCAATTTGCAATGAAGTTGGCCTATGCAAAAAAGAAATAAAAAAAAACAGATCGTTTCAAGTTAATAATTTTGTAAGTGCTGTTAGTTATAATTTGCTTCATTCTGTTAGCAAACGCATCAAATGATAAAATAAATAAATAAATAAATGTAACGTTTTTTTCCACACCCACTTTCTTGGTGATTTTTAGTAACAACGATTTTCGGTAAAATTTAATAGAAACATTTTCGATAGTAACAACATTTCCTTTTTAGATTATTTTAGCCCACGCTTATTTTTGGGGTCGTTTTCCTATACGAAATGGGTAAAGGATTAAATGGGGTAGGGTATTCAACGATTCACACAGCAGATTGTGGCCTTCTCATGTGTTTTCTTTTTTAAATATTTTTAAACGAACCATCTCCAAAAATATGGATCTATGCAAAGTCATATTTTTGAAATAATTTTGCTTTTAGTCACAATGACTTGAGAGGTGTCTGTTACATTTTAATTTGTCTACTCTCAAATTCGATTGAAAATGATTTCAGTGATGCGATAGCCGCCTGCCTGTCTGAGAAAATCCTCAGTATCGAGAAATATCCTTAGGATACATCATTCAGTAGGGAAAAAGCCATGTTTTTTGTGTTCTCTCTTGTTGGGGTGGATTACCCTCCAACAGAAAACGGTCGAAATATATACGTGAGTGCATCTGTATTTATATATGTATTGTAGATACACAAACATACATTTCCACATATAGAGTACACCTTTATACAACTGTTGAAGGCTGGAAGAATGAGAGAGTGACATGTGCGTAAAGGACAGGAATATCCCATTTCGGGTGGTAGCGGAATTTCTTTCACCAACCACCCTTTTAAATAAGGGAGTTGAAAAGGTGGCTCAAAATTATTTTCCATAGCTTTTCAGAATTCTGTTCTCTCTGTTTGCTCTTCTCTATGTATGTATGCAGTATAAAACAACACGAACGCGCCGTGGCGGGGTTATGGGGGATGAAAAAAGGTCTCGTCGATAAAACGAGAGCGAGAGCGCAAAGCAAATTTTCCGTCACAGGGAAAATTCTATGTTAAAGCTTATAGAATTTGCAGCAACAACAAGAATAACGACAACGAATATGAAAAAAATCCTAGACTCATAGAACACACAACATCGGTACGTAAATACAATTTACCCCGTGAGAGCCGGTTGTACAGCCGAAGAGCGACACACAAATGCTCACAAGAGAAACCCCAGCTGGTAGTTGGTATTGTTATTACAAGTACAACTGCTGCCTGAAATAAAGTTAATAAAAGAATCCGAGTCCATGAATCCAAAGGCCAAAAAGAAAGAAAATCCATTTTGATGGTAGGTGGAACTGGGGATACCAAAAATAATACAAATACCAATGCCCTAGTCCCGTTTCAAGTTCTGTGCGGTGTGGTGGTGGTTTAGCTAAAAGTAAATTGATTCTCCATCTGTTTTTTATCTCCTTGCATGTCTTCTTTAGTTATTTTTTTCATTTTTTTGTTGTTTTTTTTTTGTTTTGTCTTTGGATAATTACGTGCGAATTTAAATAAACTTTAATAACAAAAAAATAAATAAAAAAAAAGAATGAATGTTGTGCGTGTTTAATTAAAAAAAATATATATATCCAAAAGTAACAAACAAACGTGTATAAATAAATAATAAATGATTCATATATTATTAACAGTTTCATATATATTTTGTATATATGATTAATAGTTTGATAACTAAGTCTAACAATGCACATGCCCACAGTTTATACTAATAGCTTTTTTAACGTTTTCGGGTTGTACATATTTTTCGGGAATAATATTCTTTACATAATCGAGTAAAGAACACCCCAAGAATAATATTTTTATTATAACATTGGGATAATTATAAAGTAATTATGTGCTCGTGTTGTGTAAGTGTGCGCACATAAAAATAATAAAAGTAATAATAACATATGAGAATATTAAATTTATTTAAAATATAAATCTATATAAATATACTAATTTTGTGTAGTGAAAATAGAAATACTGTTATCAACACAACAACGTGACAAGTGGATAAAAGTTAAACCGATTTTTGTCTGTGGAATATGTTTTTTAACTATTGGTGAACATTTTTGCTTTTCGTTTCTTATACTTAATATCGCATCTCTATTATTTAATTATATCTATTTGTTGTAGTGCATCAAATAAACCTTTATATATATATATTCGAACATATCTATAGATATACCTTTCAATGAATCAAAAAGTAGTTAGTTAAACTGCCGGGTACATACATACATTATATTTTATGAATATGGATGTAAAAATTGGATGCTGAGAGGATGTTTTTTTTTCACCATTTTGTTATACACTGCAATATTGTCGCAAAAAATATATACATTGTGCAACATTCAAAAATCGAATTTATGTATCACATAGGCACTTAAAACGATTCCCAAATATCCACGTTTGAAAGATTTCTTTTTCTTAACTGTCCGTTGGCAGTCCAGTCTTATTGATTATGCTGGTATACTATCGTCCTGAAAAAAGGCTCTTGTTCGATTGTAAAAATGTCAATTACTGTCTTCTCTTGCGGATAAAATTATATGATACATACGTTTGAATGCTCGAAGAAGTAATTTTCATACCCTTTTTAAATGTTTCGTTTCTATTTACTTGGTAAATATTTTATTTGACAATAATGCAGATTTTTGTTGTTTAATTAGAGCAGATTGCCCAGTTATGCGAGAGAAATAGAACCAATTTTAGTTATCCTTACAATAAAATAAATTGAAAACAATCGCAAAAAAAATTATATCTGCCAAAACAAATATAGCTATGTATGTATGTAGTTCGATATTATACAGAATGTATATGAAAAAAGAATGATTTAAAACATTTTTGAAGAAAGAAATTATAAATGGTCATCTGTTTCCTGCTCTGCTGATTGTTAATATATATTTTACTCATGTGCTTTATCGGAAGCTTAGAAATTTCCAGCATAAAAATATTTGTTCATTGCGAAAAAATCGTACAACCCCTTTTTTCAGCACTAGAGAGGATAAAACTGAATTCACTCAGCCGTATTAATAAGTTCTTCTTTAAGACTTGAATATTTAAATGTCCCTAAACAGCCCTAATTCTTCGCTCTAATCGGTTTTTTGAATATTTGTTGTATCGAATAACGCAATAGAATTGTTTAGGAATATATAAAGTGAAATACTATACTAATTTGAATACCCCGGTGATTTCTTTGACAGCATGCCTTTTGTAAATAGACCCATTTTGTAAATAAACATAGGCCGAAAATAAATAATAGCGTACGGAAATAAAATATTACCACATCATTAAATGCATGTAAATAGAACAGGTATCTACTTGAAATGCTGCAAAAATACCGAATTGATTTTAGTATTTTATTTTTATTTTCAATTGTTCTGTTTTTGTATATACAGCCACTATGTGTTCATATTGTTTGTATCACAGGGCTCGCAGATGTATGATGGATTTGCTCAACAGTTGAGGTCCCTAAAAACTGAACCTCTTCTTTTGCAATTATATTTTCCGGCTTTTCATAATATCCGTAGATGTTCTCAAATCCAGAAATATTTTCCCATTTATTTACCCTAATTGCGACTTGCATTAACATATTTATTCAACTATGTTTCTAGGGATTTTTTTGGTGGATTTTAGGCTGTTTTCGGTACTGAATAACGTACACATTTTTGGTGCAAGTGGCCAACAAGTGGTCAAAAAAAAACTACGAAAAAGAATCGATATCTTCCTTAAGCGAACATTTTTCTTGGCTGCAGTGACATCTTAAATGTCTTTTTATGTATACATGTTCGGAATGGATTTTTCCATGCTCTAAGGGTTGAATGAGACATATTGTATTTAGAGAGAGAGTATTGGTATTTTATTTAATAATATTTGACATTATTAACAATTAGAAGCTTGTCCAATGTTTGTGTTTCTTATAATTATTTAAAGATTTTTTTTTAAATTGTCGTTTATCATCCCTTCAAAAAGGTAATGTAAATAAGTGTTGACACATAGGAAACAAATTTAGCCATACATATTATAAAGTATATGTCCGTTCGTCTATCCGTACATCACCAGTTTTTGGGACTTAAATTTTGAGCTATACCAATAAAATTAAATCCTCCATGTAAAGATATTTTGGGTGATTCCTAAAAAACGGGTTAAGTTAAAAGTACAAAAAATGGATAAAAGATATAAGTAAAATACTTAGGCAATATTGTAATACATATAATATGCATTTTGGAGTCGTTTTGCCGTGAGCATTAATGACATAGGATGTGTAGAATGAGAAAAAGTAAAAATGCGAAGACGATATCGGCTTAGAAGGGTTAGTCCGTTTTGAGCTAGGATGATCGAAATTGTGTACATACTTTCTTCAAATACATACCCAGTATTGTGATGGCTCGAAAATTCGAAGTTGAGATTTTTTTAAGGTACCCTGTGTCCTAAAAAGGTGTTTTAAATAAATCTATGTCTGACGTCCGGAGTCTATTATTGATACTGGATTGAATTGGTGTTCTAGATTCGTAATAACCATATAACTGTTTTAATAAAAATGGATAACTAAGCTGCTACAAGTATTTAAAAGAACATGACATAAGCAGTTTTTCGCCAAAAATGCAGATAATGACACTTTTGAAAATTAATGATTTTTGCAGAATAACTGTCTTGATTTAAAAGACAATTTGTATGTAGTTTAATATGGATAAACAGAATACTACTGAATACTCAGATTTTTTTAACTATAAGTTTCGCTGCAATTTTTTTTAAATGTTGACATCCTTGCAAACGCCCCTAACGGTGCTGCATAGTAAATTTTTCACCCAAGTGCTTAAAACGTTTATAAATTTATTGATTTTTTACGAAAGAAGATCGAATTTTAACCAAATTTGTAGAATTACTTTGCTGGGTCCATTAAAACATATCTGCATGCCAAGTTTTTTTTGTAAAAAGCTCGAATAACAAAAACCTTGTTTTTGGGTATATTTCGAGCTTGTTAAGCCTTTGATTTAAACAGTGAGAAATAACAGTTGTTTTAAAAAAAAAGATTTATATTAGGAAGGGACGGAGTGATTTTTGTTCACAAAATCCTTGTAATTATATTTATTAGGGTAATGTTAACAATTTTCACAATAACGCGAAAGCTTCGGATGTTCTTTATCAACATTTTTTTAAAAAAATAGTTTTCTTAAAACGCTTTAAACTATTTTAACTAATTTCATAGTAAAGCTAGTATGAATGAATTTAACAAAACTAATTTTTTTTAAATTTATAATAATTATTGTAATTAAGAAATGAATGGATTGGATTTCAGTTCAGAATTCACAAGGTTTATATTTAAAAAAAATAGAATGTCAATCCATTTAAAAAAAAAGGTTACTTTTTCATTTCATTTCATAATTGTTACCAATTTTAAAAGTCTATTTTAGGACAGCTTATTGGATTTTAAGTTAGACGATCACTGGAAAAAAATCAGTGTATATACAATGTGTTTTTTTCTTGACGACAAAGTCTTGCAGCAAGAAGTTTTCATCTCATAATATTATTTGAAATCCTGCACAGTGGTAAAGTTTTTAAAGTGAAAACAACCGCTTCATCAGACATCAAGGATTCTTTTTTTTAAAGTTCGCCATTGGCCTCCAATGAAGTCACTTTCAGGATTGCTGCAATCCACGATTGTGATTTGTGATTGTCATTATCCGTTTGCGACTACGGAGAACATTTGTTTACTAGTCTAGTTCACTTGGAGCCTTCTGTACATAATATATACAATATGAAACCATTTTACTAACGCTCTCATATTGTTTTCCAGAAAATTGTTTGACTAGAAAATTCGATTAAGTAGCATAATAGTAAAAGACAGTTCTTGCGATTCTGTCCAACGTTTAGTCATTCCGTTTAAAAACACTCGCTTCTTCATGATCATGTGCAAAGTCAAAGTAATGCAATGTAAAAACAAAGTTGTTCCTGAAAATGATAAAAGCTAATTAACAAAGCTGTTAGCTTTTTTTAAAACTACTTGTATCTGACTTTTTTTACTTAACAGGCTCTACTTTAGACGATGTAGCCTTCCCCCTACTAGCTCCTGGGCACGTTGCTTGCTTATTCAGACCAGTGTTTTGGCATTCACGATCGGCTTTGAAGTCGGTGGATATATTATGCGTCTCGAACCCGTATTTAAAGATTCTCTTGGTAATTTTTCTCAAACAGAATGCCTTGCTGTTTTTATTTTTTTATTGGCCATTTTTAAATACTGAGAGGGAGCGTTAACTTTTCGTTGATGGCTGGTACTGTGTAGTTATTTTAATCAAGAAAAAAAAACATTCTAAGACATTTTTTTCAAAGATGCTCCATCATTTCTGGTTGTTTTGTATTGTATACAACAAGCAAATTCATTTCATATCCAAATTCATTCAAACTAATCTGACTATTATTTTTATATGCATAAGTTTCAATTCCCGGAATCGCAATATTTCCAATAACTATTCATATACATGAAGTGCAAAAATTAATTGGTAAATATGTTGCTTTAGTGTTACCATATTTTTGAGGTCCCAGTGCTTTTAATTTTTGGTTTCAAAGTTATAAGAAATAAATTATATTTTTGATGAAAAATTTTTACATTAAACAAAGCTTTGTGTTTGAGCGGCAAAATCGCAAGATGCAAATTTTAGCTCCAACGCACAATTAATTATATATATATACAAGTGTAAAAAATACCGATTTCCATACATAATATATTTATACCCTTTCCCATAAGGGTACATTTGTGTCATTAAGTTTGTAACATAGTAAAATAATTTCGCGTTATTTCGCTTTCATAAAGTGAAATAATGCCGAATTTTGGAATGCGGCGTTATTTCGCTCTGCCTTTTTTCGCGACACCGATTATTTGCCATGGACGTATGTTTTGAGTTAGTGGTCTGAAGCTTGCTGGCGTATATTTTGCTTTTCAAAAAACCACACAAATAGAATTTCGGAGGACACAATTCTAGAGATCTATGTGACCAGTCAACGTCAAAATTTTTTGATAGCAAATGTCCACGCAGTTTTCGTTGCAGAAACTGTAGTCATTTACCAAGCAGTAATCGCCCGAACCTTTTTAATCATTTTTGGCAGACATAATGTGCCCATTGATATCGACCATCGACTTTTTCGCTTTCTCTAAAGAAAAATATCGCAATGATGTTTTCTACGCATATGCAATAGTTTAATACCATTACTAAAACTAAACTTAATTTTTTTTTTGTCTGCTGGATTTTCCTAGTTACTCGTCATTCTGTCGTCACCATTTATTCCAAAATAATCATCCAGATCACCGTTGAATGACAGGATGGCAGAAATTAATTTTAATGACCTAACAATGCATCACCTGTCATTTTTGTTGGTATCAGATTTTCGGACAGCCACTTATCTAGACATCGGCACATTTATGTCCTTGCGATATTGGTATATTTGTCCGGATAACCGCCTTTTTCAATCATACAATGAAAAACAGCATCATTCATGTTGTGTATTTTGCATTCACTATGTAGGTAAAATAAAAACAAATTAGTGTACATGGGTGAATTTTTCTAAAAGCTGTGATATTTGGATTGATTTGGAATATTTGTTGTGTTGTGCTTGTGTTTTATTCAGTGAGTTGCTTGTGTTCATTGAAGATTTACGACGTATTCTTACCATCATTACCCTAACTTAAACGTAAAACATTATGTATGATTATGTCAGTAACCTTTTTGTATTTACAGAAAACTAAACTAGCTAGGTTACATTAAACATGAATACAATAATAATAATATTCTATCTCATTCCAACCTTAAATTAAACATCCGTAAAAAGTGGTTATGTATACAAAATATACAAATAAAATATAGATTCCATATCTTGATTTCTTATCGTTTGACGTTCTAAAAACGACGTTTTACGATCTTATATATAAAAATTTACTGTATGTTTGTATGGTTGTTCGAAGTCTATAGCTGGCTAAACCACTAGACCGATTTTCTCAAAATTCGCACAGGACCTAGCTGCATATCTCGAATGAGCAATAGGCTATAGATTTTTTTCGATATCTCAAGGAAGCCTGGCATTTCCGCCAAAGTGGTCATAGGACCTCCAATGCTAAATAAATATTTAATGTCATATATCTGGAACTTTATAATAGTCAGAGTTTTGAAATTTCGTCCAGACATGTTGGTTTAGGTTTTGAGTAGTGGTAAAAAAATGGACGGGATCGGAAAAGTAAATGCTTAATGCCAGATATATGAACTAGTAAAATAATGAGTGTCTTAAAAGTCAGGAAATATCCAAAAAACCTTTACTCCCAAGAATACAAAATCTCAAAAACCCCAAATCCCAAAAATCAATAATCCGGAAAACCCAAAAACTGAAAATCCCAAAAACCCCAAAACTGAAAATCATGAAAATCAAAAATCCCCAAAAAACAGTATGAGCATATGAATTGCTAATCTGAAAAGTTGAGTTAAAAATGGGCCTAGTAGAATAATGCAAAGTAAATAAAAAAAAATCATGAACCTCGTTGCATTCATGTGCGAAGTACTGTGATTATTGTGTCAATGTCAATGTCAAATCTCATATTAGTAATAATATTTATGTTAGTAGCATTACATAAAATGAGTGGGCATTGTAATTCCCATAAAAATTATATATATAATTTCATATATGCTTGGGTAACCAATAAAAACCGCTTTTAAAGAGTCATAGTAAGAAATATTCCACAGATTTTGTTTCACCTGCTGTTGATTTATTAAATTATTTTTCCTAAATGTATGGTTATTATATAATAATCATTCTATGAACAGTGGTCGACTTATTCTATGTCAAGGTTTTTTGTCACGCTCTTTTTGGGTATTGTATGGGATAGCCTAGGTCGGATTGGATGGGATATGGTAATGAACGTTTCACACAGCGGATAGTAGCCTTCTCATAAGTTTTTTTTTGTTTTTAATGGCCTATAGTTCTTAACCAATTTCATAATTTGTTTAGCGAAAGCGCACTGGGTAACATATGAAACTATAAAAATGTTCAAAGCAATTGAATTTACTTAAAATTTATCCAAGACCGTTTCCGAAAAGTAGGGGTGTCAAAAAACTTTTAATAGACGAAATAAAGATATTGTTTGTTTGCATTTAAAACTCATACTTTCATCTCGCAACAACATGCTCGAAGTAGTTTTCATTGAATTCCTATAGTTTTTATACATGTGACATTCTAGATTCTATCACATCGACACACAAAAAATTACATTCAAAATTCGAGTCACCAAAATACCCCACAACATTTCCCAGCTCTCCCACTTACTCTCATGTGTTTGAGTAAATATACATTTTCACATAGAAGCGATTTTTTTATCAATTTTTTCTGTGTTGCTTTAAATTTCCTTTTGAAAGAACGTTCCTAAAAGAAAAATTATTTTTAGTCACCTTAAGCAAAACTAGAAATACGAGATATAGTAAAAGAAATTAGAAAAAAATGCTATCTATCACTGATTTTTGTTTTACATATTGATTTCGTAAATATTTGTAAAAAACGATATTTATGTATTTGTAGAGTCTTTTATTACAAATTTAGTGTTTGGGCATAAAGTGTAATTGGCCAGAATTTATTGCGTTTTAACTTGCGTTTTAAAAAAAAAAAAAAAACCGCTGGTGTATTCTTGCTATGCAATGCAATTTCGGTCTTTTTAGGGACGTGTACATGTCGATATTTTGGATTCCATTTTTATGGATACGAGCTCAAGTTCCATGTATTGGTGGTTTTAGTGTGTGCCACCTGATGCATTTCTATTTTTGTGTAATGTGTGTTGAGGAACGTGTACAAGAATAGTATTTACCGTGGGAAAACTGCATTTTGGACTGTTTATTATTGCGTGTATAGTGTTACTCAGTTAGCTATAAAGTATCATTTTCCCCATTCTTGGGCTTCGGACTAGAGTTTGTTAAGGAGCAAATCAAATAGTAGTATCCTTCTCCAACTAAATCGTTTTTTTTTTGTATATTATTAAATTATATGCTTTGGACACTGAAAAAGTATTCTTTATATTGGTAACTTATCCTGTATAACAGACGGAATGTATAAAATTATCTTTATTTTTTTTTGTAAGTATAGCTGTATATAATTGGCTATACAATTTAAAAGTATATTTAAGATCGCATATGTCCATTTACTTTTTGATCGTGCAATGGATATCGTATGGATTCTTTGTTCCCCAAGTGCTGTCATTTTGCTAGGCCAGGGAGTGATGAGGCGCTGTCGGCAATATTTTTTCAGTCAATTGAACTTTATACGGAAACATAGTACAAATCATCGTTCAAAATGTTCCACAAGGTGGTTCGACTGACTCCAAACAAGCATAGCACGATGACGAAACGACACATTTAGGTTCTCTACAACAGTCTATCTTACCGCTTCAACCATTTCATTGGAACGTCTTGAACGATAAATGAACGACATGTCAACGATTAGCCACTTGCCCGTACTAAACAAAATTCGACACCAACCGACGAATAGTGTTGTCGACGATTAGGGTTGATGGCTATGATATTTTTGACGATATACACGTTGAGCTAACAACTGAATGACTTTCGATGCGTTGCTTCACTGTTAAAATATAACTAAAGTGACATTTCGATAATACGTCTACTTAGTACAACCCGATATCAATGTTATTCAATGTTCAGATACCGACATAAGAGATGGCGCGCTTTTATCTGTTGCTTCAAATATCTCTGAGTACAACCATTTAGGTCAAAATTATCTTAAGGTCATTTGATTGACGATCCAGTTTTCAAGATATTACAGAATTGCTTAACCCAGTCGTAAGTCAAATTATAATTTGTAATATGTAATAAATTACAACATTACCTTAAGATTATAGCATTAACTACCACGAGTCTGCGGCTATCAAGCTATCAGCAAACCTGTTTAGTTGTTTTTATAAAAAAACATATGATATGGCTACAATCATTTCATACAAAATACCCATCCCATCTTTACAATAAATATCCCTTAAATGTGGGTTGTATGGCGAAGAAATATTAAAGTCGAAATTGTCGCAACATATTGTTCAGACAGTTTATCGAAATCTTGTATGGTTTGACCAAAAACAACGTTTTCCTCCTGCATATGGCGTAGTAGGGTATAAAAATGTTTAATGCATGAAAACGCCTCCAAAAAGTGAGCGTGAGTAAAAGTTATATACGGAAGAAATGTTTATATTACCAAAACCAATTATTTTGGATAAATTTTTTTTCGAAATGTTTAAAATTTTACCGAAAAAAGTTGTTTACTGAAAACGCCCACAAAAAGTGGGTTTGGCAAAAAACTTTGTGTAGACGAAATATAGACATTAGAATTGTCTAGATATTTGTTCAGACACTTTTTGAAAATTTTTTGAAAGGGGGCGTGGCAGTAGGCGAATTTCAAAGGATCACAGGTACCAAAGTTAATTATCCTATCTCAAAATTTAAGGCCCAAAAACCGGTTACCTACAGACGGACGAACAGATAGACATTGCCTAATCTACTCATCTAGCGATTCTGAGTCGATCCATATACTTTGAGGTATACCAAGCTATAGATTCGTATATATTTTATATCTTATTATTCACTTAATTTCACTATGTTAAGAACTATGTATCCAAACTAATATACCCCTATGGGGTAAGGTATAAAAAGACAACTCAACTCTCAACAACTCAACTCCGATTTGAACAAATAAAGATTGACAGTTTTTCGTACCAACTAATGAAGGTGCAGTGGATACTGGATAAGTAGTTAGAGCAAAGTCAAAAAAACATTTTGTTACAGCCTGTCTTCATCAAAATTTTTTAATAGTCGTTAAAAATGTTTTTAAATGTCAACAATCAGTAGTAAATATTTCACCAATCCCACTTTAGTGTTTTGTCAGTTGAAAATAGAAAATTGGTTTGACACAAATTTGGAAAGTTCGAAACGCTTATGTTTTTTATATGTTTGGAAAGGTACTTCTATATTTAGATGTGCCATCGTGTTCTGCATTTAGTTATAGCATTGAGGTATTCCTATTCTCTCTTTCTTCCCCTTCTCTAACGCTCGTACTATGGTAACATATAAAGGGTATTCATAACCCCTTGAGTACGTGTAAATTATAAAAAAAAAAATTACAGTCTTATGCCATTGTATAGAAAATTCTATTTCATATAAACGAAGTCGGAAAAGATACCTATGAAGAAAAGTATTCGAATTGAGTTATCGCACATATCAAACTGATGGTCCCTGGGCTATCTAAGAAAGCAATTACCTTAGTATTAACAGACGCTGAAAAGCTAATCAGTGACCAACTTTTGACGGTGCCGTGAAATCAGCCCAAGCGTTCTAAGGCCGAATCTATGAATTTGGTCGTATGTCTCTTTATGAAGTGACATTAGGCCAAATTCTAGTTTTGGCTTTTGATAAAGCTTTTGATTGGCCAAAACATCAATTTGGCTTTATGACACTTTCGATTACGTATTTGATTTTGCTTCCCTGATACGTGAATATACGTGCCTTAAGCCATTCTGAGAGATTGAAATTAATAAAACGCCGTAACAAAATATGAAATGATGTAAGGTCCAATTTTTTTTCCTAGCGAAAAATAAAATGTTGGATTTAAGTTCAATTTGCCTTTATGTCCCTTTCCTGATTTGGCCTAACTTCGCTTTATAAGTGACATAAGGTCAAATTTATACATTTGGTCTTACTACAGACAAAGTCTCATACTTTTCTTTTCAAAAGTAAAACCGGGTGTGGCAGGGAGACTCCCAATGAATGATTCTGCTAATAGTAGGATCATACGATTTTGGTTTTCGAGATTTTCGCAGTAAATACGCCAGTAGTGCCAGAAATAGGGGATGTTTTGGATTGTTTTGGTCAGGTAGTCTTTGCAAAATGTATCCCTCGTCCAAAAATTTAGAGATTTTACAATGATTATGAATAAGGCTGAATTCATGGCTAAGCATATTTGCGTCGAGCGATGCGATGGCTTTTCGCTTAATTACGAGCGAATCCCTACAAGCGTAATCGCCACCTTTTTTAAGTTTTTATTGCGGAGCAATTTCGCCTACTTTCATTCATGTATTGACATTGATATAGTGACGGAGCTACTTTGCCTACTTTCATTCATGTGTTGATAGAGATATATCAATCGCACATTAATCGTAAAACCCCTTTTTTATAAAGCAGTTAAGCACTAAGTATATGGGCCGGTATTCCATGAATAACATGAGTAATATTAACTTTCGATGCTTTTATAGAAAGTTTTCCTCAATAAATCCATTGAGTTGTATGGCATGGCATGTTGAAACCACAAGTTAGCTACACCAATATCATGAATTTTTTGCAACGAAAATTCATTGATAATTGCTCTGTAGCGATCCTCATTGACAGTAACACGCGCTCCTTCCACACTTTTAAAGACTGGGCGATGGTACCACCTACGCATAAACCGCACAGAACAGTGCATTTTTGAGGAAGGATTGGAAGCTGTTGGGTTGCCTCTGGCTGTTGATCTATTCAACTGCTTATTAAAGTAGCTTGAAGGCCCACCACCGAAATAAAAACGTGAACCGAAGTCAGTCGGCTTCAATTCCTAAACGAGTTGTATTTTTTACGCTTTTAAATCAAATACACCATAAGAAATGCCCAAACCTTGAGAACGGCGACGAATTGATTGATTACGGTCTTCATGAATACTCTCTACTACTGCAGCAATATTGTCATTATTACGGGCTCTACGTACTCTTATTGTTTGGTGGATAAAGAATAGTCTAAAATTTGTTCGGAATGCGGTGACGATTTTATGAATTGTGCGTTCAGTTGGACGATTATTATGCCCATAATATAATTCTGATAAATGTACCTTAAATTATATGGATCGACCATGAACCGCTAGCTGATTAAGTTTACCTAGGATAATGAAATTTGGTACACATACTCTTTAATTTGCCCAGTGGTACAAGTGTTACAATTTCCAATATTCCCCCATTGCCACGTTTACTTTTTAGTAAAATGTCGCTTTAGGACAAACCATAAGAAATAATGAAAAAAATGATTGAACAAAATATAAAGACAATTAATAGCTTCATTTTGCTTTTGTGAAGTGTTGTTTGCTACGGCAACTTATTGAGTGCTCAATAATTTAAAAAACGTTTTCGGTAAAATTTTAAAGAAATCCGAAGAAAACCTTTCGATGAAAATACTTCGATAATATTGCTATGAATAATTCGTCTATAGACTTAAATCCACGAACACTTTTTGGGGTGTTTTCCGTTAAACACTATCAGTATAGGATATTGAAATTTGGTATATTAGGTTTTTATGAACTCATAATATGAATAACTATTTTTAAAATCCGAAACAGCTACTTCAAAGTTCAGAAGTCACGCCGACGTATTAGGAATGTTTAATTTGAGGATATTGTTTTTAATGATTCGCCCAGCGGATTCTGGCCTTCTCAGATGTTATGTGCACCCGAAGAACCTTAATTTTAAGCACATGATATCCATATTAACTTCGTTTTTCGGCAGTTTCTCTTGTGGGTTGCCGAGGGACTCGTGAACACCTTAACACATTTCCGCTTCTGAGCAAATGTGCCCACAATTTAATAAGCAGAAATCTGAAAAAAAAAACTGTAGTGTCATTTTTCAATGTAACATTTTTTTTCCACACGATTTAACACATACCTCATGCCTGTATCTAGTATTTTTTCTAATGTATTTCATTAACGAACAACGCACATTTATTGGTTCAAATTGATTGGAATTCGCTAATGCGCACGTGTTGGCTGTTTTCCAATGAAAAGAAAATAGAACAACAATCATTAATGCAACAAAAGGGGTCGACATATAATTGACCTTAAGTCAAGTAACTGGGAAATCGATTTTGATATTTTTGAAAAGATAGAAATAGTATTTTACTTGTATATCGATATTGTAGCAACAATCTAACAAATTCTAGTACCTAACTGCATTCCATTCATATTGGAGTATATATCCAATGTCTATTGCAATATATAGATATCATTTCCCATGGGCGTGTTCACTTGCTATATAGCATTTGACATGGTCATATAATAAAGATATACATTTCTTAGCAGTATCGAAAATTGTGTAGAAATGTTTAAAGTCGTTTTTTAGGCAAACAATTTTCCATAAAAATGTTCTTCGATAATAAAAGTATTTACTGGTATTTAGCTATTGTCTTAATGATATATTTTCCATGCAGATTTTCTTTTGTTTCCGGAAATGTGGTAATGTACTATACCTCCGATAACGCTTTGAGTTCAATGTCATTTTTTTTCCAATAAAGTACTACAGAAGCAACGACATGCTCAGTGTCGCGATGTTTATTAGATCTGGGTTCGATCCGTGGTTATAGAAACACTTCAATCACTTTAACCTGAACCTCCTCTTGCCATGAGCATTACAAACTGCCAATGAAAAGGTATTTTTATTTAACCGCTCGAAGTCCTCGTCCTTGTACAAGAGTTATGAATAAGGCTACAATCTGCTATTCGAATCGTTTTATACTGATTTCATCCTATCGTTAAGATAAACTCCCCTAAGAAGAGATGTGGTTAAATGATTTTTTTATATAAGCTTTGCCATATGCTTAAAAAAAACATATTATATGAAGAACATATAAGAAGGCTACAATATGTTTGGCGAATCGTTTGATACCCTATCCCTTTCAATCTTTTAAGCAACTGTTCCCAAACAAACAAAATTGTTAAACTTGTTCTGCTGGGCTTACAGACATTTTATGTCTTACATTTTAAACTAGGATGATGCTTACAGAACAAATGTCAACATATTCAAAATCCGCACACTGCCACTAATATTTTTCAGAAAAACGTTGTTTTTCGTCAAAAAAATATGGTATTCGCATCAGCGGATTTAAATCTTCTCATTATTTTTCTTATTGATGGGAGGAGATACGCCTTATGCTACATAAGGATGTATTTTGGCATAAGTAAAACTAAAAACTCCTCCTGCTCCTATTTTTCTCACCAAACTCCCGGGATCACCTTTCTTACTTCAGGGGGCTGTATAACACCATACACATATACGACATATCGGGCTTACACTATCTCGTGGGATTGGTTTTCTTCTCTTTAAATTTTTCTGAGAATAGGCCGAGTCAATTTAGCCACATCCGTCCGTTTAAAATATGTGCTAAAACGATAATAAAATGATGAATACACAAAATCTTTTTTCGGCCGGGCAGAGCAAGTGTAAACAGTTTCAAAATCCGCCCACCGCTTCGTTTTTGGTCAAACCGTAAGTATTTAATTTAAAAAACAATATCTCTGCAACATTGTAGATGAAAGAGTCAAATGTATTGTGGCCTTATAAAGAAAAATATTGCGGGAGGGGGAATAGCATCCATTATATTATATCAAAGGCTTATTACTGGTTGTGTGTATTTAAGAGGAAAATTGTTTCATACTCTATTTCAATAGCTACAATTTAACCAAAAGGATTTTAAGTGGTTAAATGATTTTTTTATATAAGCTTTGCCATATGCTTAAAAAAAAACATATTATATGAAGAACATATAAGAAGGCTACAATATGTTTCGCGAATCGTTTGATACCCTATCCCTTTCAATCTTTTAAACAACTGTTCCCAAACAAACAAAATTGTTAAACTTGTTTTGCTGGGCTTACAGACATTTTATGTCTTACATTTTGAACTAGGATGATGCTTACAGAACAAATGTCAACATATTCAAAATCCGCACACTGCCACTAATATTTTTCAGAAAAACGTTGTTTTTCGTCAAAAAAATATGGTATTCGCATCAGCGGATTTAAATCTTCTCATTATTTTCTTATTGATGGGAGGAGATGCGCCTTATGCTACATAAGGATGTATTTTGGCATAAGTAAAACTAAAAACTCCTCCTGCTCCTATTTTTCTCACCAAACTCCCGGGATCACCTTTCTTACTTCAGGGGGCTGTATAATACCATACACATATACGACTTATCGGGCTTACACTATCTCGTGGGATTGGTTTTCTTCTTTTTAAATTTTTCTGAGAATAGGCCGAGTCAATTTAGCCACATCCGTCCGTTTAAAATGTGTGCTAAAACGATTCTAAAATGATGAATACACAAAATCTTTTTTCGGCCGGGCAGAGCAAGTGTAAACAGTTTCAAAATCCGCCCACCGCTACGTTTTTGGTCAAACCGTAAGTATTTAATTTAAAAAACAATATCTCTGCAACATTGTAGATGAAAGAGTTAAATGTATTGTGGCCTTATAAAGAAAAATATTGCGGGAGGGGGAATAGCATCCATTATATTATATCAAAGGCTTATTACTGGTTGTGTGTATTTAAGATTAAATTTTTTTCATACTCTATTTCAATAGCTACAATTTAACCAAAAGGAACACATCAATATCTTCTTAGGAAGTGAAAGTAAATGAGTCATTCTTGATGCATTCAAATAATTTCCACCCTTATTCATAGAGTGTACCAATTACGCTGTCTCTCAAATCTCTGTCGCCAATCAACAAGCTTTACTTGATTAAAGAATATTGTGATATATATCGACAGTCAAATTGTTGTTGGATCTATCGAACCTAACACCCCAAAATTGACTTCAGCAAAGAAATAACGCCGAAGCACATTGTTACACAACGTAGGATTTAGGACAATTAGACAAGACTATGGACTAGTGCATAATCCTAAGCTAGTCTATGCCGCTTATTCATATATGGCGCAATACTGGTTGTGTCTATTGTGTCTTACAGGTAAAGTCATACCTTTGGACTGAGCATACTTCCAGAAGCTGCAGAAATGTGGAATAAAAAACGTCGTTCTAAACTACCCAATTAATATAAAAAAAATATGAGAAGGCTACAATCCACTGTGTGGATCGTTCTATACCCTATCCTAATCTATTTTGGCAAAGACATATTAATATTTAAATTGTCGCAACATATTGTTCAGAGAGTTTATCAAAATCTTGTATGGTTCGACCAAAAACAACGTTTTTCTCCTGCATATGGTAGGGTATAAAAATAGTTTTTGTATGAAAAAGTGGGCGTGGGTAAAAATGTAATATTAAAGAAATGTTTGTATTACTAAAGCCAATTATTTTGCATCAATTTTCGAAATGTTTAAAATTTGACCGAAAAATGTTTTTTTTTCAAAAAAAAAAACGCCCACAAAAAGTGGGCGTGGCAAAAAAACTTTGTATGTAAGAAATATAGGCATTAGGATTGTCTAGATATCTTCTTCATTCACTTTTTCAAGTGTATGAAGAGGATTTCAAAAAAATTTACACTTGTTCGAACAGCACGTACAAGGATCACATTACCAAATTTCAATATCCTAGCTCAAAATTTAAGGGCCAAAAAACCGGTTACCTACAGACGGACGGACGGACAGACGGACAGACAGACATGGCTTAATCGACTCAGCTAGCGATTCTGAGTTTGATCCATATACTTTGAGGTATACCTAGCTCAATTATTTCTCTATGTTACAAACAATGTACAAAAATAATACACCCTTATGGAATAGGGTATAAAAATGCTTACACTTCAAATTCTGTTTACAAATGAATTCCAAAACTGTGGCATTATATTTTAGTAGCATTTCGCTGTAATTCGTCAAAACATTTACACTAAATGTACTTTGCAAAAATATATTCTTAAGAATTGCATCGGCGAACAACGCACTTTTATTGGCTCAAATTGATTGCAATTGGTTAATGCACACGGTGTTGGGTGATTGCCAATTAAATAAAAATACATGAGCAATCAATATTGCACCACAATCGATCAATAAGAAATTGTCCTCAAAACTGAAGTAACTGGAAAAGCGATTGAACTATTTCTGATGTTTAATTTCATTACATTTTTATCCAAAACGTATTTTATGTGAAAAGTGGTCATTTTTATATGAAAACTTAAAATTTCATCAGTCTACCTCAAAATTTAAGGAAAATGTGCCGCAAGGTGGTTCCATTGAGGTCAAAAAAGATGAGCGTGGTCAATCAATTTACTTCTTGGGCGTTGATGAGTGACATGTTGACGATCGCCTACTGTCTCATGCTCAACAAAAAATTCAACGACGATTCGCACCTAGCTTGCTGAATATATAGACCTTTAACTCAAAGCGGGATATCGATACTTGTTCAAGTTTATCTATAGGCATTATTTTCTGTTCTAAATGAATCTGGCAGCAAGTTAAACATTTCGTAGCCCTATCTTCCTGCAAGTATTAGCGAAAGGTTTTGTATAGCATTCAAAAAGAACAATAAGACTCTAACATTTAATCACATTAATAAAGGATAAATTTTAAGGGCCGATAATGATTTTGAATAAAACACAAACTGTTTAGGAAATTATTATTATTAAATTATTAATACTTATTGACATCGCCACCACTTCAGATAACACAGCCATTGAATTTGTCGAGCAAAAGAGCCATTGTGTCGTTAGCAGTGTGGCAAGTGGCACCATCCTGTTGAAATCAAATATCGTCCACATCCATATCTTCCGATTCGGGCCATAAAAAGTTCGTTATCATCATCTCACAATAGTGAACACCGTTCACAGTAGCTCTCTGACCGGCCTCATTTAGAAAAATTTATAATCACTCTTGGATTATCATTCGCCAAATTGCGTCAATTCTGAGGTGAAAATGTGCCTCATCACTGAAGATGTTTCTTCGAATTTGATGATCCACTGTTGCCATTTCTTGCCACCATTCTGACCATTGACGACGCTTGAAATGGTCAAGAGGCTTTAGTTCTTGAGTCAATTGCACCTTGTTAGAGTGTAAATGCAAGTCTTTATGCATAATGTTCATCAACGACGAGCACGATAGGTGCAATTGTTGCATCGCGAACAGCAGCAATATTTTTTGCAGTACGAGATGTACGAGCATGCACTGGTGGACGATTAAGTTGACCAAAAAAATCACGAAGAGCACGATAATGCATTTTGATTTGAACGCCCATTTTAATATTGTGTATCTTTCAATTGTGTATCTTTCCATGGTTTAAATTGAGTTAGTCTGAAATTGAGAAATGTAAAATGAAATGCAGAAAAAAACTTGACGTTTAGGTGTGGTTCAAATTCACCATCGGCCCTTAAAATGTAAGCTCCAGTTATTTGTAACATATGCAATAAGGGAGTGTATATATTGCACCCATTGCTTTGTTTTGAAAAAACTTTAGTCTCTCATTTACTTTTATGTGATAGGCCACCCCTAAATATATATTTACATAAAGTTAGTAATAAGAACAGCGAAGATACATTTTTTTTTCAATTTGGAAGGATACCACAAACTAACCTTTATTAGATAACATATCTGCTATTATAAGCGGAACGTAGCGGAATGTCATGCAGCGTGATGCTATTGGGATCACATGTCGCCAGAATCCATATCATATATGTTAGACCGTAAACAAATGCTCTTCCTTTGTTACATTTACAACGGGCACTATATTTGGTGGCACTTAATAAGGACTAAAGGGCTGCTTAGAATGCGTATCTGCATTTGTAGCTTGTAACGGAGCCAGAAGTTAAAAATAAGGCAAACCGTAAGCGCTTACACAATGTGTATCTTCACCGTGAATTTTCACGTTTGCAAGTGTTGCTTCTAGTTTTCAATTCTCTTATAAAGAGAAAAATACTGTTTTCGTGAAAATGTTCGACCTCGAAATTTTGATTGATTTTAACATTATGATGATAGCGGAACTCAAAAAAGTGGTTTTTGGAATTCAGTCCGTCGGTTCATCGGTCAGTCTTACCGTACAAGCCTCTCGAGCCTAAGCGACTTCACCGATTTTCTTCAAACTTCGGATCTAGCGTTTTCTTGGTCATAATTCTGTGCCATTTTTTTTTTTTTTGCTTTTAGCCATGTTATTACCTGTACCTGACATATAAAAATTATTCATTACCGAAATTTTCTGGAAAACCGCACTAACGCTTTTGATTAAACTTCGTATATACTGTGAGCATATCAGTGCCAATAAAACGGCATACCCAGTTTTTTCGAGAAAATCCATATAACGGATTTTTGCATATAGGCCATATAAGAAAAAAATTGTCAATTACTCGCAAAATATTTGGCCAACTTAAATGCTATTCAATTTGTATACTACAATTACAGTTTTCATGAGTTACTCGTAATTGGTTCTTGGACCAATTATCTCTAAATGGAATTTTCAGTTTTGGCCAACAACGGAAAATCATTGTTGTTCACTCGGACACCGATTACTTTCAATGACTAAATAAACGTTCGCATAATCACATTTCGACATAATTTATAACATTCTAGCACCATTAATCGAAATAAATATTATTGTGTAATTGATGTAATTGTATTGTGTAAATTAAATTGTTAACAACGTCAAATTAACTCGCTGTGAAAGAGAAGGTTGCGTACGACCCAGTCGTGCACCCACCACTCGTGGGTGGACTACGATAAGGAACTTTTTAATTTATTTATTTTCTCTAAGTTATTTGCCATTTTTGGGACAATGGATTCAACGCAACATTATATAATTAAAAAAGAAATTGAAAAGGGGAATAAGAAAAATATTGTTGGCAATTTTTAATAAGAAACTTTTTTAAAAGAAACTTTCAGAATAAAAAGATTCAAATTTTTAAGAGAACCATTTCAAAGTTCTATTTGTTATTAGAAATTTCTCAATGTACAAAATTTAAATAACCCTTGCCCTTACCTTCAAGAAGTTGAAATATAATTTATACTTGGTAGTGCTTGCTTTTCATATGTATATCTGAAAGGTAAATACACAAAACCTGACAGATTCATATTTTGACAAGCTACAGGTACACCAGTAAGCCGTGTATTTTTCGTTTGATATCGACTAACGACACGCGAAACAAGCTACAGATACGCATTCTGGGCAGACCTTAAGTCCAGAACTAAAGACAACTTTACTTCATTAGACATCAATGTAGTTGCTTTTTAAATGTAAAAATTATATGCATTTTGATTTGAACGCCCATTTTCATAATAAGCTCAATTGTGTATCTTTCCATGGTTCAAATTGAGTTAGTCTGAAATTGAGAAATTTAAAATGAAATGCAGAAAAAAACTTGACGTTTAGGTGTGGTTCACATTCACCATCGGCCCTTAAAATTTAAGCTCCCGTTATTTGTAACAAATGCAATAAGAGAGTGTGTATATTGCACCCATTGCTTTGTTTTGAAAAACCTTAGTCTCTCATTTACTTTTATGTGATAGGCCACCCCTAAATATATATTTATATAAAGTTAGCAATCAGAACAGCGAAGATACATTTGATTTTCAATTTGGAAGGATACCACAAACTATATTAAATTGTCTAGATATGAGCTTTTTAATAATATTTTTATCTTTGTTAGATAACATAATAAAAATAATATGGTAACCATTTTTTTTCTTTACAGACACATGCATACTTAACAACGGAGATTTTCCGTGGATTATTAGAGCCAAGAGCGCTCCACATTACCACATTGAATCTACTATTTTAGTTTGCCATAAAAGAACGTTAGAAACTAAATATTCTTCATAAATAATACAAAATGTTTTAAATTAAATTAACTTACTTAGAAAAATTGTTCATTCTTATTACTTATTAGCGTTTCTATTGCTTATCTTATAATATAGTATATGAGAAGTGCTGTTAAAAGAAAGTATTATTGAAGTGTTCACATACCTGAATCCAATTATAAAGTTAAACCTGAATAAATATTAAACTATCACCCTATTTACACAAATACCAAAGAATAAATTAAACAAAAAATCACAAATCAAGATCCAAGAGGTGACCTACATCAATTAGTACCAACTTTTGTCGATTTTACTGCCGAAATAGATTTCCTTAAGTGTGCTATCGCGATGGCTGCACCAGCAGCCTGTACGCGTTTCTCTGACAACTACGAAATTAAGGAGGAGCTCGGAAAGTAAGTACAGTTCCTTTTATTAATAATAATTAATTTGTTTTAATATGTTGAGCGTCGTAATAATAAACTAGTTGTACTGGACGTTTTTTTTTTCATTTTTTACTGTAACAACAAGCGGAAATTTTTCTGTTTTCTATTAAAAATATTAAATTACTATTATTATATCATTGAGAGCAGTTTCTATAAGATTACTTATTTCAAAATTACTGATACTTATATAAAGGACGCAAGTTTAGACTGAATCGTTTATAACTATAGATACGTATTTAATTTTCGAGTTTGTATGTACTTTACTCAATGCCTGAGACACTCTCCGTAATTTTATTTACTTGATAATAAAACTTGAGGATCAACCTTCGTTGTAATCTTGAATATAGAGCCAAATATTGGAGGATTTTCTTAGCTTTTGGATATGCGTGTTCTCTATCCTTTTTGCTCCTAGACACGGTATTTTAATTATACCCTCGATTGATTGATTTTTTAACTTTTTGTTCGGTGTTTCGTTTCGTACTTAACTTGAGGCTTGGATTCGTAGATTCTCTTTTCTATAGAATATGATCAATGTATCCGATTTAAAGTGCTCTTACATTTTGAAGTACATACACAACTGGATAATGTTAATAAATCTCTTGATTGCATCTGCTCCCACAAGTATGTAGGATTAAATATTTATTTTTCGTACGATATTTTGTAGGATATTTTGTTTTCGATCGACCTCGAAATTTTGATTGATTTTAACATTATGATGATAGCGGAACTCAAAAAAGTGGTTTTTGGAATTCAGTCCGTCGGTTCGTCGGTCAGTCTTACCGTACAAGCCTCTCCAGCCTAAACGACTTCACCGATTTTCTTCAAACTTCGTATCCAGCGTTTGCTTTGTCATAATTCTAGGCCATTTTTTTTTGTTTGCTCTAGCCATGTTATTACCTGTACCTGACATATAAAAATTATGAATTACCTAAATTTTCTCGAAAACCGCTCTAACGCTTTTGATTAAACTTCATATATACTGTGAGCATATCAGTGCCAATAAAACGGCATACACAGCTTTTTCGAGAAAATCCATATAACGGATTTTTGCATATAGGCTATATAAAGAAAATTGTCCATTACTCGAAAAAAAATTTGTATACTACAATTACAGTTTTCATGAGTTACTCGTAATTGTTGTTGGACCAATTATCTCTAAATGGAATTTTCAGTTTTGGTCAATAACGGAAAATCATTGTTGTTCACACGGACACCGATTACTTTCAATGACGAAATAAACGTTCGCATAATCACATTTCGACATTATTTATAACATTCTAGCATCATTAATCGAAATAAATATTATTGTGTATTCCAAAATAAATTGTTAACAACGTCAAATTAACTCGCTGTGAAAGAGAAAGTTGCGTACGACCCAGTCGTGCACCCACCACTCGTGGGTGGAACACGATAAGGAACTTTTTGATTTATTTATTTTCTCTAAGTTATTTGCCATTTTTGGGACAATGGATTCAACGCAACATTATATAATTTAAAAAAAATGAAAAGGGGATTAAGAAAACTATTGTTGGCAATTTCTAATAAGAAACATTTTTAAAAGAAACTTTCCATATAAAAAGATTCGAATTTTTCAGAGAACCATTTCAAAGTTCCGTTTATTATTAGAAATTTTTCAATGTACATAATTTAAATAACACTTGCCCTTACCTTCAAGAAGTTGAAATATAATTTATACTTGGTAGTGCTTGCTTCTCACATGTATATCTGAAAGGTAAATACACAAAACCTGACAGATTCATATTTTGACAAGCTACAGGTACACCAGTAAGCCGTTTATTTTTCGTTTGACATCGACTATCGACACGCGATTCAAGCTACAGATACGCAATCTGGACACACCTTAAGTCCAGAACTAAAGACAACTGTACTTCATTAGACATCAATCTTGCTATTTAAATGTAAAAATTATTACGGCTGTGAATTGAGTTGTAATTTTAAAATTGATTACCAAAGAATGATAAATCATTATAATGGTGTTTTCAAAATAACAGCCTCAATTACTAAAAACTTTTACTTTTAAAGGACCAAATTCGCAGCAAGAGAAAAAGCTATAGAAGTATTTTGCAAAGCAAATCTCTTGTAATTGCGTTTTTTTCTACAATAAATGTTTGCATACTAATTTTTATTTTTATTTTTCTCTTACAAAGAGAAAGGTATTGAGATTCTGATTGATTCTAACATTAGCGTAACCCAAAAAAGTGGTTTTTCGAATTCCGTTCGTCGGTTAATCTGTCCGTAATGCTATCTCAAGACTTAACATCTTGACCAATTTTCTTCAAACTTCGTATCCAGGTAATAATTCTTTGCCATTTTGTTTGCTTTAAGCCATGTTATTAACGATAGCTGCCATATAAAAACTAAACATAGCTTCAATTTTCTTGAAAACGGCTCTTACGATTTTGATTAAACTACATATATATACTATACGCATATTAACGGCTTTGCGCATTTAGGCCTTATAAAGAAAATCGCCAATTCGAATGAAATTTCATTTGTATACTACTGTTACTGTTTTCATGAGTTCCACATAATTGGTTTTATCCCAAGTACCCCTAAGCGGAATTTTCAGTATTGGCCAATGACGAAAATTCATTGTTATTCACATGGACACCGATTAGTTTCAATTACGGAATAAACGTTCACATAATCACATTTCGAAATAATTTATATTATTTTTAGCTTCATTAATCAAAATAAATAATATTGTGTATTTTGAACAAATTGCTATAAACTTCAAATTAATTCGCTGTGAAAGAGAAAGTTGCGTACGACCCAGTCGTGCACCCACCACTCGCTTAAATTAATAATCGAAGTTACTCAACTGATTTTATCTTGCGGGGCACGAGTTTGGAGCCATCTTTTACGAGCTTCAATTTACTATTAGTCAATATTTATGTTTGTTGAGGAGTACTATCCCATGATACTTTTTGGACTGTATCGATAAAGAAGTCGACCTCGACTTCCAGTTCCAATGGAATTCTGAGCGATACACCCAGTCTGATATTATTTTCAACATCGTTTTTGAAACCTGCCCAGTAAGTTTTCCCGTCTGGTTGGTTTTTCATTAATAATGAATGACTCGCTCGTCGTTAAAATGACCGGAGAATGATCACAGAAAATACCAAGATATTCTTCAACTTTGATTCGATTGGAAGGCAGACTTTTTACAATTTAAAAAAATCGATCAAATCCGGTATTTTTTTCAGTTGGCCAGTAAGTTGGTTTTCCCGTTGAATGAATTTCGGAATTGCACTTTGTACCTACATCGTTAAGCATCTTACCTTTCTGTTAAATGCATTTGGAACCCCAGAATGTTTATTTTGCATTAAAAACTCCTCCATTGACAAAACGCTGTCTAAGGAAATTAAACAAGTTCTCAAAGTCAATTTTCTCAACCTAGCATCGCGATCGTCTTAAACAGTAAACAGAAGATATCTACAGAAAGGATTGTCTGCTTTTGACTTTTTTTTTGTTTATATAATTAGCACGCGCTAAAGGGCTTATGAATACCCTTATATTGTTTGGACTTGTATAGAGTGAACTTGCATTGTTTCGATTCCTTATTTAAGATCAATCGAATATTCGATACACTCATTTATATAAAGTGAGGCTCCACCTCTAACCTTATTCGATGGAAATAGAGTATGATAGTTGAGGTAACCTTTAATCTTTTAGTTCGAATTACTTTTTGTGTGAGTTTCGGATATTAACTATCCTGTCGAAAATAAGATTATTCGTTTTGCTTTTTTAAATTTCTCTTATAACAAGAATGATATTGTATTCGTAAAAATTTTCGACCACGAGATTTTGATTGTTTCTAACATTACGATAATAGCGAAATCTAAAAAAAGTGGTTTTTGGAATTCCGTCCGCTGGTACTCTCTCTCCAGTCAAAACGACTTCAAACTTCGTATCCAGCGTTGTTTTGAATTCATGGAAATTTTTTTGTTTGCTTTTAGGCTTTTACCTCATATTGCTCAAAAACGGCTCTAACGATTTTGATTAAATTGCTGCTTTCATGAGTTCACTTGAATGGTTTTGGCCCAATTATCCCTAAACGGAATTTTCAGTTTTGGACAATAACGGAAAATCATTGTTATTCACATGGACACCGATTACTTTGAATTACGGAATTAACGTTCGTATAATCACATATCGACATTATTATCATTCTTAGTATCATTCATCAAAATAAATATTATTGTGTATTTTGGCCAAATTGTGAAAAGCGTCAAATTAAATCGCTGTGAAAGAGAAAGTTGCGTACGACCCACTCGTACACCCACCACTCGTTTATTTAAATAATTATTGTTCGAATGATTGTATAGGACATAGGTTGGAATAATATTTTGTGTACTCAGACCCCGGTGTTTTGTTTATTCTAAGGTATCTTCTTAGAAACCGCCACTCGGTTTTCAACTTCCAGTCTTCACGATATCGCTGAATTTTGTCGCAGTCCCTGAGCAGAATAGTTTCAATGACCTCGACCATAGGGGCTGCTCTGTACAGACTACCTATCATATCGCTGGTGAAAATGCTTAAGTAAACCAGCGAGTTCACCACTCCTAGTTGTAGAACATATTTAATGAACAATTCTGAGGTAGAATTTACATTGCCACTTTAGACAACAGACGTTTTATTACTCAGCGTGTCATGAAGCCAACGTCTTGAAACCAAGCAGAGCGCGGTTGAGAATTTTTTTTTCACTTTCTCCTGAAGATCTTCAATTACAAAGATTTCGTCGTGTTAGTATTGCCTGTCGTTCGTTGAATTTTAGTACACGGAAGTTCATTTTGATCTTTCGCCCTAAAGATCATAGGAAATAGATCACCAATCTTTACAAGAGTTTAAATCCCGTCTAAGTGCTTCTTTGGATATTGTAATAACTTTTGAATAGTATATTTATGCTTCTGGCTTAGCTTAGTTGCGCGACCTCGATTGGCCTGAAACGCAGTCAAAAAAACCGCATCCACTGCAGGAGAATGAGGCACCGGGGCCCTTTCTGGCTTCCTTAGGTAGGATATTAGGGGTTTGACGGAATCTTTAACTGTGGTGAATGGGTTTACTCAAACTATTTGGCGCTGCTCTCACAACAGCGCCTATGAGGAATCTAGGCTCTTCAATACAACCATCTTGCACTTTTTTTCTTTTGAGATAAATGTAAAGAACTCCCATGTACCTACTTACAATTTCTAAATTATTTTAAAGTGCTTGACTATTTCGGCGACGGTGACTGCTGCAGGTATTCCCGCTCAGGAGGTCTCCTCTTTGGGACAAAAGTTCTTACACAAAAATGAAGGGGAAGCCCAGGGAAAAATTTGGAATCCAGTATGAGCCATTAAAGTCAGATATTTATTTTTTTTATCTGGCGTGACATAACGTGGCAATGTGCGTTATCTTGCATTAGGGCAAAAAAATGTTCAATAAATAGTACAAAAACTATGATGTGGTCTTGGAAAACTTCCTTCAAATTTCCGCTATAAAAGACCGCGAAGTCGGTACGAACTTCAGGACTTGTGGCTCCGCATTGTATTATAGAGCCTCCCTGATATCCCATGGTTGCGGCTATGGCATATGAAACAAACCTCTCATTTCATGGTCTGTATACACTTATTCAACATTCTGTTCCTCTTATGCCTATTCTATCTGTTCTCCTGGTGTGATAAAAATACTTTCTTTCATAAATCGTCACCTGAGTGCAAATAAGTGGAAAACTCGATTTTTTTTAATTTTTTGAGATATTTACGTATTCTGCTACCTTGATTTGGTATAAATGTAGTGCAATAACCAACGAATTCGTTTTCCTGATCAGCTGCCGCCAATTGGGTAATAGAAAGAGTTAGTGCATAAAATTGATACACTAATATATTTGGGGCAATTTTACTGCTTTAACTTCAACGGGTTTCACAGTAAAAAAAAATGTAGCTATGTCGAAAATACAAATAAAAATAGGTGGGAAATAGGTTTTCAAAAAGTAGGATGCTCTGGGAGAAATTCTGGGACATGAGATGGGCAAAATGTTCCAATATCCATTTCTACCTTCTAATATCCAGTCTTCTGCTTATTTTTCGTTCAGTATCGCTTAAATTTCGGTTTTGGAAATTAAGAGAATGAGCTTTAGTATCTCTGCTATAGTGATCTTTTAGCACTTTGCTTACAATAAAGCGGTTTCCTCGAGAGGATGTGATTTGATGTCTGCCTTTGTCTGTCCTCCAAGTGCAGGATTAAGTCTCCCAAAATCGTCCGATGGCATTCCGTACAGTGTTGTGAGGCACACCATGTCGCCCAGTAATCATACGCTGACCTTACCCAATATCCGCGAAAGCCACGGGCCTCGCTTCTCTAGCCGAGTCCAACGAATTTATTTTTTGTGATTTTCAATATTAGATATTCATCAACACTAATTTTGCCCATCCCAACATATACAAATAAAAAGTTGAGAAATAAACCACATAACCTATATAGCTAAGTTTGTCAAATTACAACTAATTTACAAAAAAGCGTACAATGCACAAATAATAAAAAAAAGTTAAGAAAATATTTTTTTTCATGGCCAACCGAAAAATATATTCATATCATAACCGTCACTTATTAAAAGCACACAGAGTGTGATTAAGATGTTGAAGATTTTCTAAATTTGACCTTAAAACAAGAATCCATTTTTATCGAAATTTTGTCTAAAACTGGTTTGCAGTTTTATTTAAAATGGTAACCTTTATTGTTGTTTTTCGTTTAATGAATATCGAAAGTTTCTTTATTGACAATTTCGATATTACCAAAACCGTGATGTGGCAGATATCATTAATCTTGTTCCTAAAATGCCAATTCGGAGAAGTCCTCTGGGTATTATCCTATGAAGCTTGCATATCCAATTTGAAGCAAATCCATCTAGCAGCTTAACCTCTAGTTGTTGCGGCACTCACTTTTTCGGACTTCTCAATTTTCGGTATATTAAATAAATAAATATCTAGTAAATTTTTTTATGAATGCTTTCGGACCTAGTACACCGGAAGGTTTCTCAATAGCATCGCTGCTAAAAATTTTGCAGAAGGTTTATAAATGTTCTTAGCATGGACTGTGTGGAATCAGAAAAAGTTTTTTGTTATTTCCTTATTCCTGGAGTTACGCTGTTTTAATTCATCCATAGCGAACTCCTACGAGTCACGTATACTTCTAGTTACTTACTTATACGTCACACACTTATATGTCTAGTTATTCTCTGTTAATGTAAGAAAGCAACGAAGCAAGCCACTGTTCTGTTTTTTCATTGCCATGTACGGTTTTGTAAGAGGTATTCCTAGCTCCCGTAAGAAAACTCGTACATTGTCCAGGGCTGAACTCTATTCTGTTATATGGAGCAGCATTTAAAATGCTTTGCATTACAAACTACTCATTCGTAATTTTTTGACCGAGCTTCTTTTTCCCGCATTGAACCGACCAGCCACCAAGTCTTAGAAGGCACTTCAGACCGCATCTTGTTTCTTCCACGAAAACCAATTAATTTCTCATTAGTCGTAACAAAAACTTCGGACCATTTTTTAAGTATTTTACGTATTGGAGCAAATTTGTCGGTAGAACTTTGTTGACATCGGCTTTTGGTTTTAGATCAGTTCTCTTTCCTGACACGGTACAAACCGTTTTGAGCAGAAAATTAGTTTACATGTTTATATGCTTTGCCAATAAACATAATGACGAAGCCATTTATCCCCATGAATGGTGTTTCTAGTCTAAAATACATAAAACCTCGAAAATTCGCAAGAGTTTCCAAATATTTTGAAACCAAAAATTATTTTTTCATCGAGTAACAATTTGTTGGTAATAAACTCTTGTGTTAGTAATCTTGAAGAAATTTTATTATCATCTATTAAAACAAAAGTTGAACAAGAAATGGGTTCACATTTTTTGTGATTTTTCGCACCAGGAGGAGATGCTCCTTTGCTTTTAAAATCACTTATTAGCTCTATTTCTCCTATACTATTCAGATACGTATATATTCAGTTAATTGGATTAGCGCACTGGGTAAAAATAGAGCAATGCGACTCGTCCTTATCCGATACAACGATGTTTTTATGTATCATACTTTTGCGCTTTTGAAATGATAAACGTTTATGACGCGTTAATCAAAATGCTAAGCTATTTTGGAAGCAGATTTTAGAGCAATAAGAAAGGTTCATTGAACCAAATACAAATTAATAAATTGTCACTTAAAACATTCAAATTATTTCTGTACTTATAAGGCTTACATTACCTTTGAATAATACAGGTATTGAAACTATATCCAAAGGTAAAGGGAGTGCAGGATACGCCATCTTGAAAAACGTTGACATCTGTCAAACGATTGACTTGAGTAGACATGTTTTTTTAAACGTTAATACATTACAATGCATCCAAATAACTGTCTGATATTCATATTTGGATGTCGAATTTAGCTGATCACGGGATCGTGGCAGACTGTCGATATGCCGTTTAGCATTTTGGCGTAAGTTGAACCATCACATTTGAAGGGTGATATGCATTTGTTCCGTACGACCATCCATGTCCCTTGGAATACAGACAAACAGTCACTCGAAAGATTGCCACTGCACCTGGTTTTTGAGAGCAAATTTTTATAACCAACGATGTCCATATCACACTCTCTGGTGGCATTAACTCCTTGCATTTATAACATTGGTCAAACCGATAATCCACACAAAATCAGGAATCACCATTGCATGACTTAAAGTTAATATTTGGGTATTTTTTTTCTTTCGAGAAAGAGAAATAGTCGATGGGAATCGATATCGGTAGATGTTGGCTTAGTAAGGCAGCAATTAAATGTTGTGAAAAAGTTTTGGCGGTTATTGGTTTCAACAAAATCGTGCACCCTGTCATACTGCCAATCAAACAATGTTCTTTCAGGGAAGTGTGCTGTCAATAATGGCGGCACATATCTCAAGATTTGACCGCTAGGGACGCCAGCAAACCCCAAGCGATTTACGAACGCAAGGCAAACAATCGTCCCGATATAATCGACATACCGCCGAGAAGCTCAAAAAGGGGATGGAAAACATTCCAAAACATATGAGAAGGCTACAATCGCTTTGCAGGTCGTTTAATACCCAATCCCATTCCATCCTTAAAATTCACTTCTCCAAAATGTGGGCTTTATGACCACTAAAAATTGAAAATGACTTTGTCACAATATATTGTTCAGACAGTTTATCGGAATATTGTATAGTTCTACAAAAAACAAATGAGAAGGCTACAACCCGCTGTAAGGATAGTTTAATACCCTATCTCATCCCATACTTAAAATTAATATCACCAAAATGTCTGATTTATGTCGATAAAATAAAGAAAATGTCATTGTCAGAACATATTATTCAGACAGTTTATCAAAATCATTTATGGTTCGACAAAAAACATCGTTTGTCGAATAAAAGCGCTACAATCCACAGTGTGGATCGTTTTATCCCCTTTCCAATCCAATCCTTAAAATTAATATCCCTAAAATGTGGGATTAATGGCAAAGAAATATTAAAATTGACATTGTAGCAACATATTGTTCAGACAGCTCATCAAAATCTTGTATCTCATCAAATGGTTTTTGTAGAAAAACGCATCCAAAAAGTTGGCGTGGGTTTAAATGATGTATTGACGAAATATTTGTTTTATCAAACCAAATGATTTTGCATCAACATTTTTTTTTAATATTACCGAAAACCGTTTTTTACTGAAAACGCCCTCAACTAAAGGGCGTTGCAAAAAACCTCATACAAACAAAATAAAGATATATAGTTTGGCTACAAATGTTGCTCAGACACATTTTAAAATTCCCTACAGTTAGGCCAAAAATAACGTTTTTCTAAATTTGCAGTAGGCGGGTTTTAAATTTTTTTACATTTGTTCGAAAGTCACATGCAAGGATCACATGTACCAAATTTCATTATCCTAGCTCAAAATGTAAGGCCCAAAAACCGGTTACCTACAGACGGACGGACATATATAGAGAATCCTAATGTCTATATTTCGTCTAAACAAAATATGTTGCCACGCCCACTTTTTGGGGGCTTTTTCAGAAAAAAAGCGTTTTTTAAAAAAAAGTTTAAACATTTAAAAAAAAACAGATGCAAAATAATTGGTGTTGGTACTATAAACATTTCTTGCGTACATCACGCCAAATTTCATTATCCTAGCTCAAAATGTAAGGCCCAAAAACCGTTTACCTACAGACGGACGGACATATATAGAGAATCCTAATGTCTGTATTTCGTCTAAACAAAATATGTTGCCACGCCCACTTTTGGGGGCTTTTTCAGAAAAAAAACGTTTTTTAAAAAAAAGTTTAAACATTTAAAAAAAAATCAGAAGCAAAATAATTGCTGTTGGTAAACATTAATTCCGTACATCACGCTCACTTTTTGGAGGCGTTTTCTTACAAAAACAAGTTCTATACACTACGCCATACCATATGCAGGAGGGAAACGTTGTTTTTGCTCTCCAGGTTTTGAATGAGTATAGAGCATTTATAGAGTCAGTAGAGTCGCAAATGTATTATTCGATCTTGACATTAACAAATCCGCTGGCTAAAGGTCCATTTATAGCCACTTTAGAATGCATAAAGGACTTCAGAACGTTTGCTAAACTTAAAAACTTAAAAAACCTTAAAATTAACAAGCAAAAACAAAATATCCAATTATATCTATAACAGTATCCTTAGATATCCTTCCCCTATTTTGATGCACGCGTAAGAACTACAATGTAAGCGTTTCCATCTTTTTTATTACTCAGGGTTCTTCCCAAGTAAACAATGCGAATCATCTTCTCCCCTTAACTTAATCTCAAAATATTAAATTCAAGTAGATTTGGACGGTTTTAAATTCGTCACTCGCCGAATAAATACTGATGTTCTGTTTTTTGTATTCGTAAATCGCCACCTGAATGCAATAAGCGTATAACTCGATTTTTTTCCATTCCATATCTACGTTTTCTGCTTCCTTGATTCGATATACATGTAGTACAGTAACCAACGAACTCATTTTTCTGACCTGCTGCCACCAATTGGGTATTAGAATGCGTTGGTGCAAAAGATTTATAAATATTAATATTTTTCTCAACAAAATATTTTCATACCAGCCAGTGTTACAGTATTGACTCCGAGGTAGATGAATTCAAAATTGTTTCTATCAACAGTGACATTTTGTCCAAGGTTAATAGCACACCTAGTCTTCTCCTCGGTAACTACAAGACCAACATGCATAGTTTCTTCACCAATTGTCTTAAATGCTTTTACAACTGCAAGATGGGAACCACCAATGAAGTCTCCAATTAGCTGGACGGATTTTTTGAAGATAGTGCCTTAGGTATTTTCACCTACCCTAAGCATTACCTATTCCAGCATTAGATTGAAGAAATTTCATCATAGCGCGTCTCTTTCTCAGAATCCGGTATCTGTTCAGATGTGGTGATTCCAAACTGAACGTAGCATAGCATGCCCTTCAGTGTTAATAAAACTTTTGATGGCATCCCGAATTCCTTTATCGCTTCCAAAACAACCCCTCGTATTTTAACGAAAATGTCGGAAGCAATTATTGGTTGTTATTTCGTGGAGGCTCTGCTTTCCAACTAGCCCAAAAAGATGTCTTCCTTACCGATTTTCGCATTGATGTCTCGCAGTTTGATTTTCATTTCATACTTCGGACTGGCTCCAGCACGTTCTAACTGAATTGGTTTAGTCTCATCGGTATGAGAGTATGGCCACAAAAAGCCAAAAGATGCAAAACATTGACCTAATGGAGATCATAACCAGGCAATCAATAACCGGCTTAATGTCAATTACTCTTGACGAATCCGCATCGTAACATGTGCATCCTTTGGCAACAGCTGTGATAAATGTGGTATGTTGTCCTGTCCATCGTGTTTCCTGAATAGCGGTGATGTCTGCCCTACACACAGCAAGGACATATTAAAGTGTTTGACTACCACCCGGGTTAAACATGTGCATAGGTTAGTGCAAGTTGCATTCTCTGCAGAAATTGTCCGAGGACGTTACAATTTTGCTTCGTATTTGAGTGTTAATTTTAACTATTAAATATAGTAGCATAAAAATTCGTTATTTTGTTTGTTTTTTTTACAACCAAAACTTTAATAAAATAATTGCTTGATGGCGTTTTTTCTGATTACAGGGGTGCTTTTTCAATTGTCAAAAGATGTGTTCAAAAATCGACTGGCCTCGAATTCGCAGCAAAGATCATAAACACAAAGAAATTGACTGCACGTGGTAAGTTACAGATGTCCGACAATAAATTCTTCATCCACAATTACTTTTTTCAAAATTTTGACAGACTTTCAAAAATTAGAAAGAGAAGCAAGAATTTGTCGTAAACTACACCATCCCAATATTGGTAAGTAGTGTTGCCATATCATTCAAGTAATTTTGATTTTTATTTTAAACCTAATATATATCAAATTAATGTGTATGCATATACAAGTGTTATTTTATGTATACGTGTATAGGGAAATTATTGTTTTTTTTTTAATTATATGCTAATAGTGTAATAGGGTTTCCTTTTTTATATTTTGGTTTATATTTTTATGATCAAAGTTGAACAATAAGAACAGCTGTACAATTAAAATAATTATAAATATATATATTTATATATATATGTACGAAATCAAAAAATAAACATGATTCGAAAAATGTGTAAAAATCGAAACATTTTTTTTTACAATTTCTCTTTTAGTACGACTGCATGATAGTATACAAGAGGAAAATTGTCACTACCTCGTGTTTGATCTGTAAGTTTTGCCCAAAAGAGAAGATTGCAATTACATAAAAATTAAAATCTCAACATTAAAAACTAATCTATCATTACTTAGAATTGCTAACAAAACTCCTTTAAACATTTTCCCTTTCCTTCTTGTTCTTAATAAATTCGCTCAATACCAAAATCTACAAAAAAAAATAACTGAACAAAAATACAAAAATTTGCTAACTAAACCACAAATAACAAACAGGGTTACTGGCGGTGAACTATTTGAAGATATTGTAGCACGTGAATTCTATTCAGAAGCCGATGCATCACATTGTATCCAACAGATTTTGGAATCGGTTAATCACTGCCACCAAAATGGTGTTGTACATCGTGATCTTAAACCAGAGAATTTACTATTAGCAAGTAAGGCAAAGGGTGCAGCTGTTAAATTAGCTGACTTTGGTCTAGCCATCGAAGTTCAGGGTGACCATCAGGCATGGTTCGGTTTTGCTGGTACTCCGGGTTATCTATCGCCAGAGGTTCTAAAGAAGGAGCCCTATGGCAAATCGGTAGATATCTGGGCGTGCGGTAAGATCTTTTTTATTTTTCTGTTTTAAAAGGGTCTTAGTTTTTTTTAACTGGCGATTTTTTATTTCATATCAATACCCCATAAACACCGTCATTTGACTACTCAGGCGTCATTTTATACATTTTGTTAGTTGGTTATCCACCATTCTGGGATGAAGATCAGCACCGATTGTATTCACAAATCAAAGCTGGAGCTTATGATGTGAGTTTTAAGTTTACTTTTTGTTTTTTGTTTTTGTTTACGTAGTAGTATTGTGTTTGTGTGTTTGTTATTAGTTTTGTTATTGTTGTTGTTATTTGTGGAAATATTTTACTTAAATAAAAATAATAATGATTCTGTTTTCGCATCTGTATAGTATCCATCACCAGAATGGGACACGGTAACACCGGAAGCAAAAAATTTAATTAATCAAATGCTAACCGTGAACCCAAATAAGCGAATTACAGCAGCCGAAGCGCTTAAGCATCCTTGGATTTGCGTAAGTTTCAATTTATAGTCGAGTTTCGAAAACTGTGAAATAATATGCTATAATTTCTTTATTTTACAGCAAAGAGAGAGGGTTGCTTCAGTTGTACACCGTCAAGAGACTGTCGACTGCCTCAAGAAATTCAATGCTCGTCGTAAACTTAAGGGTGCTATTCTAACCACAATGCTAGCTACAAGAAATTTTTCGAGTAAGAATAAATAAATTAATGGATATAAATTATGAAGCACTCTGTATGTAGTAAATGTCTTAAAGTAGAGAACTGACCAATGACAACATAATGTATGATATCAGATGATGGGTATTATTCATGACAAATTCAAAGAAAAGCACATACATTTATAATAATGCGTAAATTAATTTTAGTTAGCTGGTTTCAAACAGAAATAACCTTACTAATAATCGTCTGAAAATTTTAACCCAATATAGTTTTTGTTTAAATCAAACGACTTTAATTCTTAATTTTTAAAATATTTTTTTGGACCTGTCCTTTTTCATTGGCCTCTTTTTACCGAATTTTTAAACGTTTTGGCGAGCACTTCGTGAGTAAGGTTTCCGCAATCTGTGGGATATTTATTTTTTCCCTCCATTCTTTAGAATCAGTGGTTTATTCTTATAGATCCGTTAATTCAAAAACTGAAATGAAAGAAGTCTTGAGCGGTCAAATGGGGTAATCTTGCTACCAATGATATTTACCAAAATGCGCCCCGGAAATAAATCAGTTCAAATGGCCATTGTTACGTGTGTTTGCACCATCGTTTTGAAGTCACATGTCCTGCAGTCGCACTACTGTAATTTGCTGCAGTAAAAACATGAAGATAATTTTCAATTCCCCACAAGCGCAATTCTCGTCTCCAAGGACTTAAAGCTTATTATCAGACATCTTTCTTCATAACTGGGCATTTCTATTGTAATGGGTCAGTAACGAAGGCAATGTCTTGAATGAAAAAGACTTTAGTGCAATACGATTTATGTGTTCCTGATAAGCTAGTGACCAAATAATAGGACAGTATTCTAAAACAGATCTAATTAAGGAATAATGCAAGGTCTTCAGAGTTTGTATGTCTGAAAAATCCTTGCTGTTCCTTTTAATTAATCAAAGAAGATAATTCACTTTGGATGTTGTACTATTCTATGCGTTCATTGAAATTTAATTTCGAATCAAACGTAACGCCCATGTCTTTAACTTCCTCAACTCTAGTATGGAATATAGGCAACGCAATTTGAAAAAATCACAAAACATTACATTTTCCTAAGTTCGGTTGCAATTCCACCAATCCGTAATTGCGTCTATATCAACCTGTTGCTCATGGCAATCTGATAAAGTATTGACTCTACAAAAAAACTTACAGTCATCGGCAAACCCCAGAGACTTTCAGAAAGACACTATTGAATCAATATTGTTCACAAATAATGCAAAGAACTAATGTTGAAAGGTCCCAAGTGACTTCCTTGAGGAACACCAGACTTTGCTTCAAACAGCCTCAAAAAAGTATTTCCTATTTTAATAAACTGCTTCCTATCACTAACATTCAGAGAAAAAATAGTCAATTATGATTATTATACCTTATCGCAAAGGGGTATATTAATTTTGATACATTGTTTGTACCTAACATAGAGAAATAATGCAGCTAGAATTAACTCAAATTGTTGTTGCTCCCAGCAGAACAAGTGTAAACATTTTTGAAATTCGCCCTCTGCCAGGCCCCATTTGAGAAAAACGTAGTTTTAGGCCAAACCGTTATAGATTTTGGAAAAATGTCTCAGTAACATATTTAGGCAATCCTAATGTCTATATTTCATCTATAAATTTTTTTTGCCACGGCTTCTTTATAAGGGCGTTTTCAGTAAAAAAACGTTTTTCGGTAATGTTAATGGTAATATATACATTTCTTCAATATATCATTTTAACACATGCCCACTTTTTGGATGAGTTTTCATACAAAAACCATATATGCACAACCAGGTAAAAAACGTGGTTTTTTGTCGAATTATAAAAGATTTTGATAAACTGTCTGAATAGTAAAAAAGCCGATATTTTGGGGATATTAATTTTAAGGATGGGATAGAATAGGGAATTAAACGATCCGCACAGCGGATATCTTTCTCAAAATTAACTATTGAATAGTGAATATCATAAATTAAAACAATTATTTTTAACTTTTTTATTGTTAGTTGATGTTTCTTTCGAAATCAACTATCAATAATCAATGTTATTATTAACCATAGTTATTTGTGACTATTTCGATTGTCCATCAATCAATTTTTCAACATTGGCAATTGTCAATATAATTAATTTAAATAGTAAAATGTGACTGTTTTTATTGTTAGTTAACATGTTTTAAACTTGACTTTTTATCGAATTATTCTATAAATTGTTGTTATGACTATAAATAAAAATATATGAGAAAGCTACAATCCGCTTAGTGGATCGTTTAATACCCTATCCCATCCCATCGTTTAAAAAAATATACCTAGTATGTCGTCTTTATGGCGATGAAATATAACAACATATCATTGTCAGAACTTATTGCTCAGACAGTTTATCAACATCTTTGAGGATTCGCCAAAATGTCAAAACTAATATACTCCTATGGAATAGGGTATAAAAAAGGAATATTCCCCATATGTGATAGGGTATAAGAAGACAATAACATTGAAACAGTAATTCAATACAATGTTTTAATAAATAATTTAATTAAAAACACATACATAGATCCAGACCAAACCGTATTCCAAGTCAGTAGACTATCAAAGTTGACTCTCACATAAAAAGTTTTCCACGACGTGAATTACTCTACAGCAAAAATAATAGCTCTCGGTATTACCTCTCCCCTGAGTTAATTATAAAACATATGAGAAAGCTACAATCCACTGTGTGTATCGTTTTATACCCTATCCCATCACATCCTTAAAATTATTATCCCTTTAATGTGGGTTTTATGGCAAAGAAGTATTAAAAATGAAATTGTCGCAACATATTGTTCAGACAGTTTATCAAAATCTTGTATGGTTCTAACATAAACAACGTTTTTCTCCAGCATATGGTATGGCATAGGTTTATACAAACGGTTTTTGTATGAAAACGCCTTCAAAAAGTGGGAGTGGGTAAATATGATATATGGAAGGAACTTTGAAGCATACCTAGCTAAATTATTTCACTATGTTACCAACTATGTACCAAGACTAATATACCTCTATGGAATAGGGTATAAACGAATTAGGAAGGCTACAGTCCGCTGTGCGAATCATTTAATACCCTATCCCATCCCATCCTTTAAATGAATATCCACGAAATGTAGGTTTATGGCGATGATAGTTCATTTTGTATGGTTCCAACAAAAATCACGTTTTTGTTGTGCATGTGGCTTGGCGTAGGGTTTACAAATGGTTTTTGTAGAAAACCGCCTCGAAAATGTGGGCGTGGGTTAAAATAATGTATTGAAAAAGTGTTGGTATTATCATAACCAATGATTTTGCATCAAACGTTCTTATGAATATTTTAAAATTTGACTGAAAAATGTTTTTGTTAAAACACGCCCCAGAATGTGGGCGTGGAAATAAAACTTTGTATAGACGAAATATAAATATTAAGTTTGTCTAAATTTCTTGTTCAAAAACTTTTTCAAAATTCCCTACCATTTTGCCAAAAGAACGTTTATCTTAAAACTGGGCGTGGCACTGGGCAGATATCAAATTTGTTTACACTTGTTCGCTTCGTCGGATAGAGAGTCTATATACCAAATCTCAAAACTCTAGCTCAAAATTTAAGGCCCAAAAAGTCGGTGATACAAAGACGGACGGATGGACGGACGGACAGACATGGCTAGATCGACTCAGCTAGCGATTCTATGTCGATCCATATACTTTAAGGTTTATCTAGCGAAATTATTTCACTATGTACCCTATGGGAAAGGGTATAAAAATAGGAGGGCAAAACCATTGCTGGCTGGCTTCCATTTAAAGCAATGATTATAAAGTCAGACGGATGACGCATTGAGAACAAAAAAGAGAAATATTTGCTCACCAGCTTCATTGTACGGGCGGGCGGTGATCACGTGCACACGTGAGGAAAGAGATCCAAACATATGGCGGGCTGTGCCAGTACGAACCGCCATCGAAAATGTTTTCATATTTCTTATCTTTATTATCTTTGATTTAAAGTTACGATATTGGGTGTAGAGGCTGGGCTGTTGCTGTTTTCGATGAATATACCAGCTGCCTCGTTGATTGTTGGTTGCGTTGGTATTTTTGCTGCCAGAATTTTTTGCGGTTGTTCTCCTTTGTTCGTAGGGATACATAGTTGAAAATTTGGAAGGTTTGCGTTTGATTTTGATTTTGTCTAAGTAAGTTCTAAGTAAAAACACCCTTAATTAATTCGTTCACCCTCTCTGCACTACATTTCTTTTCAAGGTCAATAAGTTTTGCAAAGAGGAGATTAAAATTGTTCTTACAGAGCAGCAATCGAATCGATAGATAGATTTATGATAGATTAAGATTTCGCTAAGCATTGGTATTGCCCATTGGTATTGTGCATAATTTGCAGAATTGCTTTCGACAAATACCACCACAATTCACTACTTCACTAACAATTTCAAGACTGCATACCGAACATGCCATTTTAATTAATTTGATTGTATTCCAACTTTTTGTAATTAAAATTAAAAGAAGAATTTAACTTCAATAAATGTTATTGACACTTTGGAAGTTGCAACTGATCATACAAGCAGAGATTTGCTAGCATATCACGAAAACTTCCCAATAACCGGTAGTATGGTAGATATATGCAGCAATACGTCCACTGGTGAATTTATGACACATCTCACCGAAAAATTAACCAATCAATCCACCATGGTGGAAAAAGCAAGATTGTTGCACTTGAAATTTCAAAGGCATTTGAGAGGGCTTTGTATCGAGCCCATTTAGAATCGAAGAAAAACTTCTTCGATAGATTAGAAAATATCCTACGAAACATTCAATTCATGTTCTTTTGGACTGTTTGAAGTCCGCAACTCACTGATGGTCTGATGGTGCCGCCTAAGTCTCAGTTTTTTCTCCGACACTCATTCTTATATATCGTCTCCGGACTGTATCTTGTATTCCAATTCATTTCTTCGCTGATGACAGTGCCTGAAACTTCTCATAATCGTTTTTAGGTCCACCTCTCTCATCATCAAACGTGGACTCTAAACGACAAAATGTTACGCTAATGGAATTCTTACCTTAACAGCATTATTAAAATAAGTAAATCCAAAAGAGTAAAATTCAATGCTTTCAAAGCACAATCCATGTTTTTGTCGTTAAAGCAAACCCAAAATCAACAGGCATTATCCAAGCTTGATTTTAACGCTCACGTCTGATCGGGTGTAACATAAGGAACATTCTATGATAGTGAACTTTTTAGTTTCGCTTGAACATCATCAAAAGATCTTTGGCTCATTTGTTTTATACCTATTTTAACAACAAATGCTCAAATGCATTTCTTCGATTACAAAAAACCGCCGAAATAGCCGCTTAGGTATGAATGCAAATAAGTTTACACTTCGGACGAACGCTGGAATGTAGAGATCCGTACATAAACCGAACAATAAGAATATAACTTACATTCGTTTAAATCCAATGTTCATATGTACCTCCTTTTTTGTTTTCCGGCGACAGCACTGTACTATACAGGGTAGGTATAACACCTGGAGTGTGTGCAAATAACATTTTTGGCGCAACAGGCTGGTTAGTACCGAGGGCCGAGCTTTCTCACAACCAATCATGCGTGCGTGTGTACTTCTTGCACCTCCTGTTTTATGCCGACTCCAAACGGCGAATTTGAGATAAGCTTTTCTTGACAATTGATACTACTCGGATGATTTGTCAGATCATCACGAGAGGAGGGAGAGTGAAAAATCATTTAGGTGTTGCTACGGCTGGAAATCTAACCCAGTGCAGGTTTTATAAAAAATAATTATATCGTACATTTTGTTACAAAGTCTACCCATACGACTGATGGGTGAGTGTTATGCTCAGGTCTAAATCTATGAAGATTGCGGTATCCTCCTTGAGTGTTATATCCAATAGCAACTAAAAGAGTAGGAGCGTTGATTAGTTCAGTTAAAATTCTACGCTGTGAAAATGGCAACAGTTTTTGCAATTTGATTCTACACATATGCGGAACCAAACTGAGTAGATCATCCTATTTGAAATCCTCCTAAAGCAGGTCTTATAAGCTTGCATTGAACTGTTTAAATTCTATTAGGATTAACTATATAGAAGGATTTTGAAACTTTTGAGGCGTATTCGATAATCGAGATGATTGATTTTGATCACCTTTTTAAATATCCTAACATAAGATTGGATTAGTTTAAGATAACGTAAATTTGTTTATTAAAATCAATTTTAGTATCAAAGAATGTGTGCTCCTACTACTCGGATGATTTGTCAGATCATCACGAGAGGAGGGAGGGTGAAAAATCATTTAGGTGTTGCTACGGCTGGAAATCTAACCCAGTGCAGGTTTTATAAAAAATAATTATATCGTACATTTTGTTACAAAGTCTACCCATACGACTGATGGGTGAGTGTTATGCTCAGGTCTAAATCTATGAAGATTGCGGTATCCTCCTTGAGTGTTATATCCAATAGCAACTAAAAGAGTAGGAGCGTTGATTAGTTCAGATAAAAGTCTACGCTGTGAAAAGGGCAACAGTTTTAGCAATTTGATTCTACACATATGCGGAACCAAACTGAGTAGATCATCCTATTGGAAATCCTCCTAAAGCAGGTCTTATAAGCTTGCATTGAACTGTTTAAATTCTATTAGGATTAACTATATAGAAGGATTTTGAAACTTTTGAGGCGTATTCGATAATCGAGATGATTGATTTTGATCGTCTTTTTAAATATACTAACATAAGATTGGATTAGTTTAAGATAACGTTAATTTGTTTATTAAAATCAATTTTAGTATCAAAGAATGTGTGCTCCAGAATTTGTAGTTCAAGCGAATCGCTTAGATCTCCTACATATTTGAATTATCAGCATATATTAAAAATGTTCTCTATAGAATTCAATCTTTTACATTATAAATAGAATAGAGCCAACATATCTTCCTTGGGGTACTCCACATTGAGCATCAAAGAATTTGACTTGGAACCTCTTAATTTTACCTTATAAATTCTCAAAGAGAAATATTTTCTTTAAAATAAGCAATTTCATTAAATTTACCAAAAAAAACATTTTGAAATGCATGCTTGGTCCAAGAATCGAATTTCAGTTCTTTCCCACATTAGTTCAACATACATCCTTTTAACTTATTGTAGTGGCATAGCTTTGCTTTGCTTTAATAGACCGCCTGAAATATACCATAATGGGGTTAAATCAAAAAAGCTCCAAATAGTTTTCCATTCGACCAATTATGGTTATTAAAATTAGAATATTTAGGGAATTATCTTAACCCTTATTAAAAATAATCATTACTTGTTTCACACCTGAAAATTTTTTATATTCGGTAGAATTTTCACAAGCGATGATTGGAGGATTGCTACATTTTCACCAACGAAATATATATGCGCCTTAAAGTTAAATCCATTTGTGATCAAAACATCAAGCTGTTGACATTCTGTTTTGTAAATGAATAGTTTTGATCTCCAATAGATTCTTTCATGTATTCTGTTACTTGAACAAAGATGCACAACGTCCACGAGGCTTGGAGAAGAACCACCGATCGTTGCACCTTCCTTTATAAATGAATTATCTGACATTAACGATATGCTAACCCTTGCAGGTCCTCAAACCTAGATCGTTGTTTTTTTGCGAAGTTATCATTTTTCCATGAAGAAGACGACTTTCTGTTAAACGCCGAATCCGAACGGAAAATGGAGCAGTTTCTCATGACAGTGTCACTCTTGGATCACTATTGTGATTTGAACCACGTACCCCGCGCATAGTAGTCCAACCCGCAGATGTCACTGCATCTACTTTTTTGTAACAGCTGTGAATAACTAAATACTCCAACAGCGGTTCTTCTTGCTTAACCGGTAGGGGGAAGGTGAGTTTTCATTACTACTTGGCAGTAGGTCGGTAGTCTTTATGAAACTCGTATTCAAACATATGGCCTAGAATTGCACGGGATTTGAAATATATCAATATTCCTCTTGGGTGCGCTAACTCTGGCACTTATGTGTAAACATTTCGGTCGGGTGTTTTTTACAATCCCCTCAAGAACAATATGAAGGGAAATGCATGATAATGCACTAACTTGTTACAATCCTTTTTAAGTATCGAAAGTGAGTTGAGGTTATTAAAAACCTTAATGGTGAAGCGATAATTCTATATTGTTAGACGGACGAGTTTTTAAAACGATAAATAGGTTCTGGGCAGTTACTTGAATTTCATTGGTTATTTCGAGGATCTGTCGAGCTCTGAAGATTTATTGAGTTGTTCACTTTCTAGGCTTATGACCACTTTTCTGCAGCGATTTGTTGGTGAATGGTTTCAAGGTTTCACACATTACGGCAGCTAAGATCTTGGAGGCGATATTGAAAAGACTTATGCCACTGTAGTAAGCGCAGTTTGGAAAGTAATTTTTTGTTCTTGAGGCATAAATTCCTTCGAAAAAATTTAATTGCTTGCAGCATTTGTTGGGTGAAATTAATATTATTCGTTGAATTATTTTGCATACAATTTGTGCATAACTTTATATTTAAATTATGTTGATGTATAATTATATATCAATATTTTTATTTTTTTTGACCATGATTTCTCTATATTAAATGACTATCTATTTTTATGTGCATCACCATGCAGCTATCGAGGATAAGTCTAGTAAATATAGTTAAAATATAAAAACAAACACTTGGTCAACTGCTTTAGTATTTTTTATTTTTAGATTATGTGCGCTCAATTTATCGCTCTGATTGTGTGTTTTTTAAATAATAAAAAGAATATAGTATGCATACAATTTTAAAACTAAATATTTATTTTAACTGTACAAGCGTATAATAATGTTTTCATGAAAATTTCGAACTTAAATTTGTATTAACGTATCGAATCGTAAAAAATGTAAGCTTAATGACATTCTGTATTTTGCCTTAACTATGTTCTTGTTAAGGGAACGTAAAATTTCGCACTTTAAATTGCAAAACCATAATTTTTACTGTATATAACGTTGTTCAAAATGATGGTGTGACATATAAACGAACTTGCTTAAATTAATACATATTTTAATAATGTCTGTTAGTCTTTTTAATATTTTCTTTATAATATAATTGGATGGACTATATCTTAAACTGCAAATTTGGAAATGCAGCAGATTAACTAAATCCTCAAACTATTAATGAGAACCCCTTTTAGTGTAATTGGGGTATGGGGCTTATATACTTACGCTTATACTGTATTTAGAATTATGCCAAACAATGTATATTTGATCGCTACATAGCTAGTCTCAGATGGGTTAATACAAATCAATTCCTAATAATTCCTACAAACTACATATGTGTAGTTGGCGTTTTATTTGGGCGTTGAAAAGTTGCGTATTAATTTCAAAATTTTGATCAATCCTTGAATATTTTTTTTTTAAATTTGTATGAAGTATTGGGTGCGCCATGTTTTATATCGGTATGTGCACATTCAATATATTTGCCATTTATCAACCGATCGAATTGAACAGACATTTTTTTTGAGAGGTCAATTCATTAAATCTTTAACCATGCATGTCTTGTAAACGAGATCGCACAAGTGTCGTATCGTCACCACGCTCAGAATTTTAGCGTCGATAAAACCATCTTGCGGTTTATTTTGTGTATTTTGTACAATTGACTCAAATAACAGTGCCAAGTCGCTTGAAATACGGCTAAGCAGTCCCTCGAATGGTTGACTTTAAACCTGATTTTTGGAAGCAAATTTCAATGACCGACGAAGCCCATTTTACACTCTTTTGCGCCTCGTTTAAGCTAAGCTGCCGTTTTTTTGAATTCCCGTGAGATCGATGAAATACATTTACATGACCAAAAAGTGACTGTTCATTCCGAACCCACCATTGCACTTTTATTCGGTATAGGTGGATGTTGGCTGATTATGTTTGCCCACAAATATGTGAAAATTGTCTCAGCGGTTGCTGCATTCAACAAGATGGTGCGCTGCCGTAGCAGCAACTACTAGTGGAGAATTTTGACAGCATATATTATGCACCCATATGGCTGATCATTTAGTGCATTTCTTAGTGGGAAATAACAGAACATAGAAGTTTATGAGTTCATTATAACTAACAAATCAATAATAGATACAATTACAATTAAACTGTACATATTAGTTAACAAAAGAAAAACTGATATACACTTATTACTGCTCTAGCATACAATTTTGCACAGTGTTTTTGTAAAGTATTTTTACTAACATGCACCTTAACTACATTGATTTTTTTTGCTAACCTCATGCAAACCATAGTTGTGCTTACGATTGGGTACATGTAAAATATTTTATCCTCGAAGGTTATAGGAACCTCCCTAGGGATTAAAACCAATAGTACTTTAAAGATCAGGGGCATCTACTTGTCACGATAATAATTGGTGTATGAAACCCGTATCGTTGTTTAGTCAACGTTGAGACATGTGACCTATACGAAGGCCAGTTTTATACATCATCCCATGGAAGTCCTCTCAACGCAAATCTTATAAATTTACGTTGGGCTGCCTCAATTCTAGTTGAATGAACTACACAGAAGTGTGTCCAAACTTGTGAAGCATACTCTAATTAAGGGCTTGCTAGACAATTATATAGCGACAGAGTGACATAAGGGTCATTAAATTATTTTAAGACCACCTTTTTATACAGTTGATTTATTAACGATAACGTAAATATATTCCAATAAATAAAATAAACACCAAGATCTTTAAAACTCTCTACACGACAGGGAGTGTGCCCCGACAGGGTACAATTGGAATGTAGTGTGACTTTTTAGGGTTCAAACTATTAAAACTATTTAAATCGGTTTGTAGTAAAAACGAATAATTTAGATCTCCTACGTATTTAAAAATGTTCATGGCATCAGCATATATCAATATATTGCTCTCTCAAATACACGCTCTTGTTTCGTTAATAACAAGTATAAATAAGATATGGCCTAAATTTCATCCTTTGGTTACTCCAGATTGGATCGATTTTTTTACAAAACCATGCTGTTCTTTACAGATAATGTTTCGACAAAAGAAGACCAATTTATTACAAATAATATGTTCAAAAAACTTCCGGAATGCAAGGTAGTTTTGAGATAGGCCTCTAATTAGAGATATCTCCTCGCTCACCTTCTTTAAAAACAGGTGTAATAAATGCATTTTTCCATTGAGTTGGGAATACTCCTGTCGCAAGGAGATTTTAAACATATACTTACGGTATGACAAAAGAGCATCTTTGCTTTGCTTTAAGCTTTGGTGGCATTCCATCAGGCCCCGCAGAAAAGTGAGATCATTGAAATAATATTCGTCTATTCGTTTGATAAAATTTGAGAGGTCGCTGTTTTTGAATTATGGTAAGAGAAGTCCGTTTTTCTCTATGAAAACACAAATCCCCAAAAGAGTTTAGGGTCATTTTTAAAAACGTTCTCCATATTGACTATATTGTCATTACATAAACTATAAGACATCGCAGAGAATTTATTAAAATAAAACAAGTACTTATTACAGTCGTAATGCTTCAGGTTCTTTGAAACTTATTCCAAGCCGGTTACTTTTGTTTCGATGCGATATAAGCTCATTCGTGTACCAAGGATGCTGGATTTGACCATTTTTAGAAAGCTTGACTGGGATAGTTCTATCTATGCAATTTTAAAAAGAATAAAGACATTTTTAACAGTATTTTCTATATTGGAGAAGCCGTCAATCTTCACATGCTGTAATGTTGGTACTAGATACTTATACTGCAGTACTAACAGAGTCAGCAGAAAAAACTTCACCGAGAATTCGATTACTATAATTTTGTATACAGCTAATTTGCTATAAGTCCAATGATAAAATGTTATCATGTAATGATAGCTCTTGTTGTGCAGTGACTTCTGATGGTATAAAATGAGGTTCTTCATCTGAAGGCACCCATGGTAAGTTGAAATCGCCCAGCAAAAAAACTGTACAAGCATGATAAGTCAAAGATGTGTTCTAAAGCCTTCCATAGTTCAGAATACGAAGTGCAAAGACGATATGAGGGGATGTACGCATTTGCAACATAAAGGTATTTGATAATTTGTAGTTACTCCTATATACTGAAAACTCATGATTAAAGAGTCCCGAATCCAGTATACTGGCGTTAAGCCATGTTTCATTTAGGGAGAACATGACGTGTGATAATGCCTGAGAGTTTAGACATTTTGTTATTGTTTGGCAGTCCGTAGAGGTTTTTGGTGCTAAGCTATAACCTCCACGTTTAGCTAGCTCTACGTGTCTTAAACTCATTAAAAATTGTTTTTTCAGGCCATGAGTGGGTGACACATACCTTGTCGAATGCATTAGGAGGTACAACTCTTTTAAATAAAGTAACGAAACCATCCGGTTTACTTATTTTAGTATATTTAATTGAAGTACCTGCGAGGACGAGATTAGTTGAAACCAAGTGAGCCATCACATCTTCGGAGGAAGTACATGGTTTCAATCGTGATATAAAAATCGATTTAGGTATAGGAATCGATTCAATTGTATATAATTTCGGAGACAACAAAGGAATTAGGGTAGATGTGTTATTTAGAGTAGTACTAGAAGCATGAGTGAGAGATATTCCAACCGATAGATTTGTATTGTATTGTATTGTAATTGGTTTCGTTTTCAACCTGGGTCCTGAGGTTAGACCATTTGGCTCTTGTATTAGCCGATGATAAGTTAGCATCACGCTTTCGCTTTCCTTTAAGTGCGAACACTTCATTATCGGCTACATTTTGTATTAAGTCTGTTTAAGAATAAGTATGGATTTTATTTTTTTCTATGGAAATAATTTGCTCTAATCTTAGCAAAGAATCAGTAGATAAGGAAGCGTCAACGAACAGACATGGGTCAGAGTCAATTCAGACGCTGTGGATACTGTATGATTAAAAGTGTTAAATAGATATTTGAAGCCTTTTGACAGATTAACAATATCGGCATTAAATGCCGACATTTTGGAAGCTAGGCTAGAGATCGACAATTTACGGCATCCCGTAAAATACCAGAATGTACCATCAGTTGCATTTATTTTATCCTAAAATGCCTTAAAAAAATGTCCGTTCGTGATTCGAACCTACGAAGGTGAGGACAATATTATAATATATTTTCAAATCGTTTTACCCATTAGGCTAACAAGGGGATACAATTTTCTGTTGTTTAATTGTCAAGACTATATTATATCAATTTAGCCGTTCGGACTCGTTTTAAAACAGGGGGAAGAAGTACACATGCGGACATGAATGGTTGCGAGAACCCTAGGCCCTAACGAAACTAACGAGCCTGTTCCAAAAAATTGTATTTTATTTTTTTTTTGGTAAAACCAAAGAGTATAGAACTACATAGAGTACGCATAACAGCTAAAAATTGTGTAGCCGTTTCAGACGCGGGGGTAGCAATGTGAACAATGGGCTATCAATATTCGTACCCCACATAGAAAATATTCGTTGTATGAGATGCGCACTTTCTGTAGTTCTATACTCTTTGATAAAACTTAACATGGGTATCAACGTAGAAGTTTGAAACAAAACTACATAGACAGTTTTCCCCCAAAATAATGGGTTTTTGTATTGTTTCGTCAATCATATTTTTAAAAATCTAAATACGATAAATAAAAGTGCAGCAACATGTAGATGCCATTTTGACAACTGTATATCGGCTGTTTCACGGCTGCGATAGATTAAAAATTCAATTTATTACATGTTAAGTAACTTCACAGATTGCGGTTTTATGATAATCAAAAGCATCTGTTTTCAGCAATCTGATAATACACATTTCTATTGTTCTGAATTACGTTAAAGTGCATTCCTTGTAGGAAAATTCAATACAAAACAACAATTAACTACAATTAAAAAACGTTAGTTTTTTATGAATTTTATAAGTTTTTTTGCGAAAACTCAGCGTTTGCTTCGGAGTAGAAGCCTATTAGGTGATGGTGAATGTTTGAATTAACCTGCAGAAATATTTTTTTTATAATAAAAACAAAATAACTAACAAGGTGTTCTAATTTCCCTTACAAGAGAAAGAAATTATATTTCTTTGATAAAATATCAAAGGTATCTTTTATGAATGTTTGTAGTTGCAAATGCAAGTAATTTTTTATTTTTGATAATTATGTGAGCAAAAATCAAATAGTTTTTGGACCAGAACATTGGTATGTATTTACTAGTTCAAGTCTAAAATAAATGAATATTAATTGATAACGTGGTACGTTACATATAAAGCTGTAGCGAAATAAAGGAGACTATCGATTTTAGGTTTAGGATTTAAAATTCGCACCGACTTTATGTTCTATGTCCCGATTCACAGTCAATCAGAATCTCACTGATCAGATGGTAGTCGCAGATTTTTACTGACGTTCATCTTGAATTGTTCTTGGTATTCTTATTAAAAGGATTTGAACTTCCAGTCCGTAGTCAATATCTCTAAGCTAGTTCGTCCTTTAGTTTTTCTTGATCAATAGGACTTGGGTCTTTTTTATAAACAGAAAAGTCACTATTGGGACACCGAAAATCATTCCTTGATGAACAAAGAAGGTGTTTGATGATTTCCGAAGGCCTACAGAACATGTGGATCACACGTAATCACACGTTAATCTTACTACACTACAAATTTTGCCAGAATATTTTCCCGACTCACTATATTTAGTACTATACCATGATTTATATCGATTATCGACGAATATTAAACTACATGATCATTCAAGAACTTTTAGATAACGAACCGAATTGAAAGTCAGTCCGAATTGAGACTCAGTTTATTCCATTTAAGCTCAGCTTTCAAAAATCGATTACGTAACGCATTATTCAGCTGCGCAGCTGTTTGAAATGTGTTAACCGGAAATCTTCTAATCCTCACGGATACCACGTCATGGCAGAATAACATAGTTCACGTAAGATTGTTGCAATCTTACACAAAACAAGATAATCTGAATAAAATACAAAAAGGCAAAAATGGAAAAATGGTGATATCGTCTGGCCCTTACGATCACTAGATTTGACCCCTCTTGATTTCTTTCGTTTAAGAAAATGTGTACACCAAAAATCCCACAACATCCTTGATTAAGAACAACAGTAGAAGGACCTTATATTGAATTTCATTTAAAATATTTTTGCATAAAAAGATCGACTTGGAACTTACATTGAAAGCATCCTGTATATATGTATGTTAACTCGCAAAAGTACGAGTAGATTCAAGTTGAAGAAATATTGTATTATCCTTAAGCTTTGCAATACAGAGAAACTATTTTATTTCTTTACTTCAATTATATCCTGACTTATATTCTCTTTTTTCAATCACTTTTACTGAAGGCAGAAGTATGATTACCAAAAAGGGTGAAGGATCTCAAGTAAAGGAATCAACCGATTCGTCAAGCACAACTCTAGAAGATGACGATGTTAAAGGTAATATTAAAGATCAATGACATTAATTCGTTCTCTCTATTTTGTGTGGAAATGACTAACAGACTAGCTTAGTTATTTCTTTTATATTTCTACATGAATCTGTATAACATGTGTGCTTACATATATAAATATGTATACATGCACATATTTATATTTGCATCGCGAACATAGATTGTGCGAAAAATTCTTATATTTATAAAAATCTTATTACAAATTATACCACTATTTTCTAAATTATAAACAAATTATTTAACTATACATATATTGTATATAAAAAAGTTTATTTATTTATTTATTTTTTAAATTCTGCCTGCTAAAATTATGTTTTATGATGTTTGCTTTATAATTATTTTGGCATGCGAATGTTCTGTAAATCTGAATTTGGATGTTATTGCGATTTTTTTCTGTTTTATATAATGATTCGAACACAACATTATATTCTGGAAGTACTGCACATTTTGTTTAAATAGGAGCCCTACAAAAATAGACTTTTTATTTATTTATTTTTGAAATAATAACAACATCTTAATGTTTAAACTTCTATTCGAGCACAAGTTTTCTTTAATTTTGTGTGTATACGTATTTTTCGATTTCGAACTCAATATATTTAAATTCAAAAGCGATCCAACAGCATTATCTGCGAGAAGAAAACTTAAAAAGGAAAAGGTAATTTAGCAGATATTTGTATAAATATCTGTGTTTTTCTATTCGTTACATTCCAACGTAAATGTATTGAGGAATGTTTTTTACATTTATAATTCTTATACGAACAAATCTTCTATCGGTATATTGGTTTGATTTTTCTTTCAAAAATATCGAGTGCATCTCACATTATTCTTTGTACATTTTTAATTTTATACAAAATGTTTTGTGTATTTTTATGCATATTTCCAAGCAGTGTGCCCAAAAAGAAATTAATGTTAAACAAGTTTGATCATTGTTTTCTGAAATCTGTTTTTTTTTTAAATCGGATTATCTAAATTAATATTTATTTATTTTATTATAAGTTCAAAGAATGGTTAAACCAGACATTACTTCTATATAAAATATGAATTACATTTTTGCTTCGTTGTTTCCTGTTTCGCTATCGTCCTGGAGAAGTGGATTATATCTACCCATGCATGACACTGTTATTTTTCAGTTTAATATTTAATTAATCATGTTGGTAATTTATATTTGTATAAATGATGAATTTGCATGCTTACATGCTTTACAGTTTTTGTATTTTAACTCCTTTAAAAAGTCATATTCATTCACTGCCCCAGAAATGAACTACCAGAGAATAAAATCTACGGCTAAAATTGATTTTGATTTTGACTTCCTATCATCCACAAGCATCAATATTGATATTGTTTTTGAAAAACACTAGTGCACACTGCACATTACTCATTCAAACTCTATTCATTATCCCGCCGCTGGATCTTTCGAGACATTAATTAGGACATTATTAATTATTAAGGTTATGATATGAAGTCGTGTGTTTTAAAGTGACTTGTAATTCGTTGTCAATTGTCATTCTTTGTTTTCGCTACATCCATTGCATATAGCCCGGTCGTTGTATTGTGACACACAGTTTTCACTTCCACTCAGGAGATACCTAATTTTTTTGAAATGAAACACAAAAAAATCAATGTTTTAAATGAGGAAAATCCTTGAGTTTGGTTCATGTCATTTAAAGTTTATATATATGTAATTTCCTGTAAATACTGCTTACGACTGACTCTTAAATGGTCCATTCTGCCGGTCTTCCATGAATAAAAAGAGGTATGTTGACTCGCAAAGCTTCAATCGTTTCGGCTTTATCGACATAGACAGGAGATAAAACTAACATAGCCCTTTAGAAAGTAATCCAATGGTGTCAAATCACAAGACCTTGTTGGCCAATTACAACAATATCTTGAATTTTCGGCAACAAACATTGATCATTTTAACGATCTCCATTGCCAATAACAAGTGCCTGCTAATTACCCGCACCAAACAGTTCATTTTTGGGGTTGCATTGATAGCTGTTGGATTGCCCTTGGCTATTTATTCTCCCAATCCCTGCAGTTATAACCAGAATACCCTGAAAATAATATTTTAAAGCTTTTCCAAGGCCCACAAACTGAAATTAGAACATAAACCAAATTCAGTCGACTTCAATTATTGAATGCTTCACAGTGCGCCACAACATTCTTTAAGAGATGCCCAAACCTTAAGAACGGCGACAATTAATTGCTCACGGTCTTCACGAATACTCTTTGCTACTAAAGCAATATTCTTATTATTACGAGCTATACATACTCTGGTTGTTTGATAAATATCCGAAAGCCTTAATTTGGTGATGATTTTATGAATAGTGCGTTCAGATTCTCTGTTCCCCAAATGCGGTAATTTTTCTTCAGGGGGTGTGAAAAGGGCCTCATGTCGTATTCCAAATGAAAATTATTCTCCAAAATGCTGAGCGCCACGACGATACGACACATGTGGGGTATCAGCAACATTATCTCTTACCGCTTCAACCAGGTCATTGCAACGTCCTGTGCGTTGATAAACGGAATGATCTCCCGCTGTCCCTTACTCAATAAAATGTAACACCAAACGATCAATAGTGCTATCGAACTTTGCTTGTTGGCCAATATATCGTTGAAAATATAAACAGGTTGGACTTTTTGTACGATTTGGGAAGCTCCAGTTTTATCCTGAATCCGAACGGCTTAATTTAGATAATTTTTTCTTACAGTTGATACTAATAGGATTATTTGTCAAATCATCACAAAGGGAAGACTTACAATTGAAGTGCTGCAGTTCACCGCATGCATTATTGCGCCTGCATTACGTAAGGCTGCAACTAAGACGCAATTAATATGCATAGTCGGTTTTTCGCACTTTTGGCAAATGTAAGTTTCAAATGTGCGCACTCATCTCTACGTATAAAGTCCTTCCTATCATAAGAATCAAAAAAAGCTTAGAATCAAATCATTGAACAGTGATATTTGACATCCATCCTCCAAATAGCGGATGAATTACTATAATGCATTTACAACCAGTTCGCATCTCTATTAACTGATTTTAATAATCTAAGTAGAAATTCCTTTTTAGCCAAACTGAAGAAGGGGCGTCACAAGAGGTCGCCCTTCAAATATAGATACGGATCTATGTTGGCGACACAATGCAGTCGATGTGGTTTTACCTCTTGGACTACATCCACATTTGGTTTAAACTTATAAAGTTCGCGTTTGTATTTTCTTTTCCTTTCGCCAAAGAATTGTTCTTGACTTAATCCCCATCTTTATAAAGTCCCGGAAGCTGTCTGTTGAATTTTCTTTTCCATTTGCCTTATATTCTTCGTATTAAATATGTTTTCTTCTTTTAATTTTCCCACAAAATACTATACTATAGTTCGTTAATTTATTCAGTTATATTATATACCGATTGCATGCACTGAATTGCTTGATACTATTTACAGAATCGCGCCACATAGGTGCTATTTATTCCCAAGAGTTAATAGCTTGATGGACAAATTGTTTATCAAGATACTATTTGGGTTTCACTATTTCAGGAATATTTATCATGTAGATTTTATGTAAATATGCCTTACTTTTCCCCAAATGTACAAAGAGAAGTTTTCTATCTATTCTACCCTATCTTTGTACCTGCACCGATTATTATCATAAATACATCTTTTTCCTACATATTTGTTTTTCTAACTGCATACTTGCAAAAGCTAAAACAAAATTCTCTTTACAAATAATCTTTGGGAGCTCTGAAAATTAACATTCACTATCATAGAATTGTACACTAACTGTTTTTTTTATCCTAATCCAAATTTTATTTTATTAATTTGGTATCCTTCCTTCCAATTTAATTTTAAATATTTATACCCTATCCCATAGGCGTGTATTAGTTTTGATACATAATTTATAACTTTGACTAAAGTATATGGACCGACTCAGAATCGCTAGCTGAGTCGATTAAGCCATGTCTGTGTGTCCGTCCGTCTGTAGGTAACCGGTTTAAACTTTCATTTGGGATAGTGAAATTTGGTACATGTGATCCTTGTACGTGCTGTTCGAACAAGTGTTAACATTTTTCAAATCCGCCCACTACCACGCCCCCTTTTTAGTAAAACCTAGTTTTAGGCCAAACCATTCAAAATTTTTAAAAAGTGTCTGAACAAGATATCTGGACAATCCTAATGTCCTTATTTCGTCTACACAATGTTTTTTGCCACGCCCACTTTTTGTAGGCGTTTTTAGTAAAAAAACGTTTTACGGTAAAATTTTTAAAATTTCGAAAAAAAAATTTATGCAAAATAATTGGTTTTGGTAATGATAACATTTCTTCCATATATCACGCCCACTTTTTGGAGACGTTTTCATACAAAAACCATTTGTATACCCTACGCCATACCATATGCAAGAGAAAAACTTTGTTTTGGTCGAACCATACAAGTTTTTGATAAACTGTCTGGACAATATGTTGCCACAAATTTCAATTTTAATATTTCTTTGCATAAAACTCACATTTAAGGTATATTTATTTAAAGGATAGGATGGGATAGGGTATAAAATGATCCACACTGTGGATTGTAGCCTTTTCATATGTTTTTACGTTACTTTTCATATATTATGTTCCTTAGACTCTCCATATTTACCTTTAGTTTAATAATATCCATTCAAACCAAAAAAAGCACGGGGAAAACAAATGACTAAAAAAATAGTAACAAATCATAAAACCGAAATTGAAAATAAAAAAAATTAATTAACACAAAAAAAATTTGTTTGCCCTTGAAATTATTTTTTTCCAATTTTTTTATTTTCTTTTTGTAGAAGATAAAAAGGGAGGTGTTGATCGCAGCACAACTGTAATATCTAAAGAGCCTGAAGGTAAATTATTATATTAAAAAAAAAACGAACAAAAATAACAAACTACAAAAAATATTTAAAAAGTCGTTTGGTTTAACTTATTATTTTCTATTTTGTTTGTTATTTGTTCGATTCTTAAATACTTTTGTAGCATTTTTATTTTATGATTTATAAGCACGGTAAACACACTAAAATACACATATACCCTACAGTAACACATTTGTTATTTTGTTTTTATTTGTTTTAATGAACTAAACAAAAATGAAAATAAACAAAAGAAACTTTAATTTTACGGTCACTAACCGGCACAACGTAAAAGTAAAAATAATTTAAAAAATTTTTTTATATATAGTCGTTTGCATTTTAACTTGCGGTTAGTTTGTTTATTTTTTTTTATTATTACGAGCTTAAGTTATGCGTAAGTCAGGCCTTCTCTGCCTATTTGTTTGTGTAAATTACCGCCTCTTTAAAACTAGAAAATTATTTTATATATGAAATGACAATTAAGTGTCAATCGATTTTTTTGTTCCGTTAAATATTACATGCATATAAGGGAAAAGATACAATTAACTTTTTTCTTCTTTTTCGAATTCTATAGAATTAGTGCGTATAATTAAATTCAGGGCAAAGGAAATTTACAAAGCACACTACTTGAATATAAAAAGTAATTTAATTTTTTTAATTTCCATATCTGTATGCAACAGATTTTTGTTAAAGTGGCTTCTAAATAAAATATAAAGTGGCCTTCATAAGTAGCTTCTTATTTTGAAATTTAAATGTGTGTGAGATTTCATCAAAGTTTGTTATTCGTTTTGAAGACCCTTGATGCCATTAATAAAGGAATATAACATCTTTTAAATGGTAAGCTTCCAAAATGTTGAATATTGAATGACTGTGAAAAATAAATTATGCTGAGTTTGACCGACGGCGTGGGTTGTGTTGGCCTTGGGGACCGCTTTGAGATGTGGCTTATTTGCATAGACCAGTGACTTCAGAAAATCTCACAAGAAAAAGACTAATAGGGTCAAATCGTACGATCTTTGGCAAAATAGATGCCAAAGATTGACTTTTTCGGGATGCTTCGGACGCTTTAAATCTTATGCGGATTGGTGTCATACCAAATTCATCCACACATGGGCCTCATCGCTTAAGATGATTCTTCGATGAAAATTAGGGCAGTTGAATTTCGCATGAATGTATACTCAATTGACGACGCAAAATTCACCACGTTTTGGTCTTCGAAAGGGCGTGTTCTCGAAACGACGCGAACTGCCTCGGATCCACCTGCACAATCTCACGGCCTGTTTATCATTTACTCAACCAGAGTACTCAAATTTGTCTACTATAATACTAATAGTCCTCTCTGTGGGGCGATCACGGCGACCGTCAAATGGGCTAAGTCCGCTGAACGTTTCCCGAACAGAACACCCATATAAATGGATTGTCTGTGTTATCTGAAAAAAACAATTTTACCATTTGCACCTTTTGTTGAACACTATCTCCGTCCATGTTGATCTAAAAAAAACAGGTTCAATAAATGAAAGCCAGTTTAAGAAATGTAGATTCAACAACATGGCTGCTATCAACTGTCAAATTTCTAAATTCCCTATTGGAAGACTCTGTGCTATAAATGTAACACATATTTAAATCAAAATCTATTTAAAGTGTGGTTGATTGCAGAACCCAGCAGATCGGAGATATAATATAATTATAATTAATATAATTAAACAAACCAAGTTTCACAAAAGGGTATTGTCTGATTTGTTTCAACAAATTACAACATCTATTCAAAGCTGAGTATATTGTTTAGACAAATATTGCTTTTTCGAAATAGAAAATAAAATAAATCAAATAAAAATACATTCAAATTTGCCATGTCTGCTTACCTCTATGGCATCAATTTTTGGGTCTGAAAATTTGAAGCGGGCAGTACATACACCTATACTCTCACCCCAACTTTCAGAATATATCACATTTTATTAAAACGTAATGAAGTATCTGCAAAGCATATCTTGATATATATTTTATGCTATATTTGTTTTATCTGAAGATTGTTATCATGTCACTATCGAACCATCTGTGTTAAAACGTTTCCTCGCCAATAACCAAATAACGTTAATACGGGAAAGTCGATATATGACAGCTATTCTGAAATGATCAGTTTTTAATGATTTGCATATTATCATTTTTCAAAATCTCTGGCTTTATCCATTAAGCATTTGTTGTTGTCTCACTAACATTTTATGGACATTTTTATTAGACAAGTCAAGTCAAGTTTGTACGAATCGTTTGATACCAAGATATAGATTGTAGCTAAAAACATTTTGGACGGAGTAATATACCCCTGCGACTTATGTCAAAAGCAATGGCATGTGCTTTAATCGTTTTTAAATGAAAGTGGGAAGTTGACGAATCCGTCCGCTGCCACATCCACATTTTAAATAAACTTCTCTTTTGAAAGTTTGAAGCCACGTCCCTATCCCATATTGGTATATTAGTTTTGATAAATAGTTTGTAACAAAGAGAAATATATAAAAAAAGCTATATATAGCTTAATGTATATGGATCGACACAGAATCGTTAGCTGAGTCGATTAAGCCATGTCTGTCCGTCCGTCCGTCCGTACGTCACCAGTTTTTGAGCTATAATGATGAAATTTGGTACACGTGTTTTTTGTTTCTCCAAGCAGAACAAGTGTAAACATTTTTGATATCCGCTCACTGCCAAGCCCCCTTTTCAAGATAACGTAGTTTCACGCCAAACTGTTAGGTAGAGATTTTGAAAAAGTGTCTGAATGTTATATCTAGACAATCCTAATGTCTATGTTTCGTCTATACAAAGCTTTTTGCCACCCCTACTTTTTGGGCACGTTTTCAGTAAAAAACGTTTTTCCGTAAATGTTTAAACATTTCGAAACTAGTGGTGGGTACACGACTGGGTCGTATGCAACTTTCTCTTTCACAGCGAGTTAATTTGACGTTTTTAACAATTTGGCCTAAATGCACAAATTCATTTATTTTGATTAATGTTGCTAGTGGTAGAAATGATGTCGAAATGAGATTATACGTTTATTCCGTAATTGAAAGTAATCGGTGTTCATGTGAATAATAATGATTTTCGATTATTGGCAATATTGAAATTAGCGTTTGGGAATGATTGGGCCAAAACCAACAATGTGGAACTCATGAAAACAGTAACAGTAGTATACAAATTAAATTTTATTCAGTCTGGCAAAATAGTTTGCGAGACATTGACAATTTCCTTTATATGGCCTAAATGCAAACATCCGTTATATGGATTTCCTTGAAAAAACTGGGTATGCAGTTTTGTTAAAACTAATATGCTGAAAGCATATAAGAAGTATTATCAAAATCGTTACAACCGTTTTTGAGAAAATTGAGGTTATGTATGAGTTTTATATGGCAGGTACCAGTAATAACATGGCTAAAAGCAAACAAAGAAATGGGCTAGAATTATGGCCGAAAAAACGCTGGATACGAAGTTTGAAGAAAATCGGTCAAGTCGTTTAGGCTGAAGAGACTTGTACGGACAGATGGACCGACAAACCGACGCACAGTGGGGCAAACGTGGAAATAATTTATTTTGCGAGGGTGTGAATTTTAATGATTTATTATTCGCTTCTAACAGTAAAATAGTTGTAAAATCAAGAAATGATAAGCATTTGCCAAATAAATATTTTGAAACCTAAAGTTTAGCGCTCAAAGTTGAAAATAAGAAGAAATAGAAAAAAATATGCTTAATTTTTACACGATCCGTTCACACGCAAATCTGAACTTTTTCGAATTGATTCTTCTATTTATAAGATTAAAGTATACCCATTAATAATATAAGTACATTAATTGAGCAGAAAAATAAGATTATAAATATTTTGCAGGTGGCCATGGCTCAGAGGAATGCGTAGTTGACTGCTAAGCCAAACGTTGCGGGTTCAAGCCCCAGCTGCGGCAGCATTTGTTTTCTACGAAAATCGCCAGCTTATCTGAGGCCACCTGTGCGATATCTATGTCTCCTCCTCTACATGTAGGTGTATGTTATATGTCTTTCCTTCTTTGTATCTATCAGTCTCTCTCTGTTGTATTAATGTCTTGATCTGTCCCAGCCGATGGCCTCAGTCGCCAGTGCTGTTACGTGTCTGTAGTTCGTTGCATTCATGTGCGAAGTACTGTGATGTCCAATGTCCACTGTCCAGTCCAATAAATATTTTGGGTATAAAGAACTTAATATTAGCAACCATTTCCAGTCTCATAAGGTTTTAAATACTTGCGCCAATCTGCTCCAACGATTCGTTCTTTTCGGCAGATTGTCTAGAGTATAACCAATAATTTCCAGCGAAGAACTCACCCGGATACGTCCGGATTCGACTAACAATGCGATTTGAAGGGGTAAAAAAAAATATTTAAAGTAAAAATTATGATATGGACAAAATAATCAGGGACTCTTTGTTTAATATTTTATTATTTACATTTATTTTTACAGTTATACATCAATCATCTCGAAAAATCTACCACCGGTCCAACCTGTTATTGCCGAGCTCGTAGGCTTTCTTTTTTGAAAGAAACGCCTGGCGTAATAAAGGGGAACGGGAACGCGTAGAAAGTGAAATACGTGATCTATAAGACACTAAAGTCGAATACAACGGGTCACTCATCAAAAGCAACCATATTTTGTATTTCACCATGATTGATGGAAAAACCGCGCAAACTGATACAAACACCACTTCCTGTAGTAATTGTATCATTTGCGGGGCAAAGCCATCGGAGATGAATGACATCTCAAAACTTCGACTGAAACTACCACATGTTGATTCGTTCAAGTTGGGAATGTCAACCTTGCACGCCAGAATTCGCTTTATTGAGTATATTCTACACTTAGCCTTTAATTTACCTTTCAAGGCTTGGAGAACGTCCCCACTGACTGCAGAAATAAAGACGGAAACTAAAACAAATATTCAAAATCAATTTCGAGAAAAATTGGGACTACCTACTCGTTGATATAGTAAAGCAAGGAACTGGGACAACGAACAGTGGTGACACCTCTAGATTTTTTTTTGAATTATTCTGTGACAGCCGAAATTACACAAATTGATGAAACCACTCATAAAACAATTTGAGACGATTTTTAATATTATATCGATTCGGATAAATTTCATGATTATTCCCTTCAAACTGCGGAAATGGCCGTTGAAATGTACCCTTACTAATACGTACCTGCAAGAAAAAAATCCTATCGTTTTCATTACAAATTGACTATATATCCGAGGAAGCGCAAGAGAGCCGTAATAAAGATTAAAGATTTTTCCGGTCCCATAATAGCAGAAAATTATCACGAACTTGAACTCGAAATGAAGATATTTTTTATATGCTCTTTATTTCATCTGACCATTACATATCGCATTTATGGCCCAAACCGAAGTGCAGCGAAGAAGCACAACTTTTGTTAAAATCAACTATTTAATTTTATATTAAACTATTTATTTATGCTTTTTTTTTTTAATTTATTACTTGAGTGGATTTAATTAGTTTCAATTAAATCAATACTTAATAAATATTTTTTTACGATTGTGGGCATGGAAGAAGGTTATTATTTGGTGTGTTCGTTTCGCATCCTGCTGACTATAATACCTGCAATTTTCATCAAGTTAGTGGTTCAGTTATTAGGGACTTTTTTCCAGCCTCCCATACAAATTGCACCACTGTGCGAAGCACCGACGAACCGATGGACGGAATTTCTAAAATCACTTTTTTGAGTACCGCTATTATCGTAAGGTTAGAATCAATCAAAATCTCGAGGTCGAAAATTTTCACGAAAACAATATCTTTCTCTTTATAAGAGAAAGCTAAAAATGCAAAATCATTGGCTATGGTAATATAGACGTTTCTTCCATATATCATTTTAACCCACGCCCACTTTTTGCAGGCGTTTTCATACAAAAACCATTTTTCTTCACTAGCTCATAGCATAACCAGGCGAAAAAATTTGTTTTTTTGTCGAACCATACAAGATTTTGATAAACTGCCTTTAAAATATTTTGATGTTATTTTCAATATGTAGTTGGGGGTACGAATTTAAAGGATGGGATGGGATAAGGTAATAAACGATCCGCACAATGGATTGTAGCCTTGTCATATGGTTTGAGAAGGTTTTGATGAAAGTACTTCGAAAATAATGAAATACAAGATTATTAATATATATATGTAGTCTTTTAATCCCGGTAGAACACTAATTATAGTCTTTTTCTTCTTTTAAATTAAATTCTTTATTTCTTTATTGTGGAAAATATTTTAATTATCGGTTGGTTTGTCTGTTCTCGTTGGGTATAAATAAAAGACTGCCTTAAAATCCTGTGGCATCTAGCGATCATGGGGAAAAGCTTGTCCCTATATGCGTTTATCGTTTACTCTTTGGATTTCGTCCAGGTGCATGCATACGTTTCGTCGGGGTCTTTGCCATGTACTCTGCATATGTTCGTTATTGTTTCTGTCTTTGAGTTTAGTCTTGCTGTATGCATGTGTTTTGTGCAACTGTGTGTATATAGTCTTCTGTCCTTGAGTTTCGTTCGGGTCATGCATACGTTTCGTCTGTGTCTTGTACTTTGTGTTCGTTATCGTTCCTTCTGGCCGATGTCCCAATCCCACAATCGGCTTTCCTGACGCTTCGTTCGACTCGAATGAAGGGTTCCACTTCTTCATATACTCTACGACGGTACTCGTTGTCACAGGCCCCTCATGGTTTCCGACTTTTTTGACATCATATCGGCCATTACTCGAATGTTTTATTATCTTGTAAGGTCCGAAGAATTTAGGTCGCAACTTCATCGCGGTGCCGAATTGAGTTCGCTTAATGGCAACTAACTCTCCCAGCTGGTATGTCTGTCCCGGTACCCGTTGTTTATTAAATGATTCCCGGTTCTCCAACTGAATCGCCTCGATATTCTAACGAGCACTCTCTCGTACTGCGTCCCGTTCGACACTCAACTCCTTCATAACTTCTTCAGTCAGTATTGCTTCCAAGTCTGGATACTCTGGAACGCGCATCTCTAACCCTGTTAGTATTCTAAATGGGCTAACTTTAGTACTTCTAGGAGGAGTGTTGTTTAAAACTTGTTGGACCTTGTCCACGTGTTTATACCAGTTCTGCTGACTTCCTAGACAGGCCTTTGCAAACATCGATGTAACGGTTCTATGGACTATCTCCACTTGTCCATTTCCTCGCGGAACTCCCGTAGAAATCAATAAATGCTGTATAAGTTCAGCCTTGCAGTACCCACTAAAAGCATTGGAGGTAAAAGCTGTGCCTCTATCCGAGATTATTCGCCTGGGATTTCCAAAAATAGTTGCTTGTTTCCTCATTTCCTCAGTTTTTCTACGACTTCTTCAGCTCCCGTACTCTTCGTGGGATGAAGCCACACGAATTTAGAAAAAGCATCCACAACTACTTCGTTCCTTCCATTGGACCTACATGATCAATATGATATGTTTCCAACGGAGCGTGTGTCCCTGCTGGTGTGCCATGGAGATAATCTCATGCTCCATCTGCGTAGGTACTTCTATCAGGTCCTTCACTGCATCCTTGATCAGCACATCTGCTTTCAGGAAGTAGTCTTCATAAGCTTCTTTCCCTAGGATCGTCCGTACTGCTCTTATCCAAGTGTCCTCTAGTTGGGCTTCTCTGAAGCGATGGTTTAGCGACTCTTCGGTCATCATACAATAAACCCTACTAAGAGCATCAACGTGTCTCACCTGGGTTCGGGAACGATGCTCCACTTCATAGTCAAACTCCTGGAGGAACATCGCCCATCGCGCTACTCTTAATGGTACGTCCTTTTTCCTCATGGTCATTGTGAAAGCGTTACAGTCAGTTACGATTTTAATCCGCAATCCCATCACGTACACTCTCCATTTCTTGAGCGCTTCAATTATTGCTAGTACCTCTAGTTGGTAGGAGTGGTACTTCTCCTCTGCTTGAGTAGTTTTTCGGCTCATATACTGGACTGGGTGAAAGCTTTGGTTCTATTCGTCTTTCTGCATCAATACCGCCCCATATCCAAATTTGCTGGCATCTGCATGAATCTCCGTCACTGCGTCAGGCTTGAACAACTTAAGAACGGGTGCTTTAATGAGCGCTGTGTTCAGTTGTTGAAATGCTAACAATTGTTCAGCTCCCAATTCATACTTGGCATTCTTCTTTAATAAATCGGACAACGGCTTAGCTATAAGTGCAACATTTTTAACAAACCTCCGAAAGTAGGACGTTAAACCTAAAAAGCGTTGAAGAGCTTTCTTGTCGACTGGGACTGGAAACTTATCAACAGCTCTCGACTTTTCAACCAACGGCCGGATACCATTGTCTTCAATAATATATCCTAGAAAATCTACTCTTCTTCTCAAGAACTGGTTTTTTTCCCATTTTATGTGTAACCCGTACATTTCTGCTACTTCAAGAACCAACTTCAACTTTTCTATTCCTTCCTGTTCGTCCTTGGATGGAATAATCATGTCATCCATATACAGTATTACTACTCCGGCTTGGATTAGTGTCCGAAACACGGCGAATATAAATCTGCAAAACACTGCTGGGGAATTAGATATACCAAATGGAACATACAAAAATTCATATTGTAAATCCTGAGTCCTCCTTGCAACTGCTCCAGCACTTCATCGATCAGCACCATAGAGAAATTATCCCTTATCACCTTTTCATTCAATCTTCCATAATCGCAACAAAGTCTCTTTGTTCCATCCTTCTTTGAAACAAGCACAATCGGAGATGCGTATGGTGACGATCTCGATTGGATTATTCCCTCATCTAGCCACTGATTGATTTGCTGACGAATTATGTCCTGGTCCGATTTGGACGTACGCCTAGGCGCCTGCCAAATAGGAACGTCATCTTTGAGTACTAGCTTCATTTCTACCGGAGCTGTCTTAGTTTTTCCCGGTGAATACTCGTCGATCATCTTTCTTAGCGACTTTTGTTCGCTATCATTCAAATGACTTAGATCGATGGTCGGTTTTTCTTGGAATTCTCCCTTGCTGGCCGACACACAAATTACCTGCAACACGTTAGGGAGCTCAAACTGATCTTCTTGTTTTCTTTTATCAGTTTCTTCTACTCCATCTCTTCTTTTATTCTTGATGCCTTCTTTAACTCCGACTGACACTTTCAGTCTCTCTTCAGCTATACCTATTTGATTGGTATCTTCAAGGTTTTCACCCAAAACGACTTGGAGTGCATCTATACTCTTGTCCTCCTCATTCCTCAGTTCATTCGAACTCTGCTTTTGCCTGAACTCGTCATCTCCTTCTCCGATGCCTGAATTCACTTCAACTACTCCAGTTCTACTAGTGCCTGCAAGATTTTCACCCAAGTCGACTTCGATTGTATTCTTCAGTTCCGCAGAACTCTGCTTAGATTTTACACCACCTATTCTGATGCCTAAATCTACTTCAACTGCACTAGTTTTACTGGTGTCTGCAAGGTTTTCACCCAAAACGACTTCTACTTTCTCTAGTTCATCAGAACTCTGCTTTTCCTTGAATAAAGCACCTTCTTCTCGGATGACTAAATCCACTTCTTGTAGGATATCAATCCCAACTACGGGTGCGTACGGCATATCGGCCTCATTCACTACGTGAAAAGTTATCATGATTTCCACGCCATCTACTTCTACTTTTACTGGAAAACTTCCCCTCGTGACCACCTGTTTCTGTCCTATTCCATAAAGTTTAACCTTCGATGGATTCAACTCAACGTAATCCATCATCCACAGAAAATCGTACCTAAGGAGACTTAAATCGCTACCCGTATCCAACAGTGCTGATACGGTGTGACCTTTAATTTCTATCGATTTTAAAATTCGATTTGAACCGGGGCAATACAAACTCTGGCCTCTGGCATGGGAGAAATAGTCTTCCTCGTTGTTGCGATTTGAACAATATCCCTCTCTACCTTCACATGCTGTTTGTTATCTGCTTTGCATTCAAAGGATCGATGACCTTCTCGTCCACATTTGAAACATTAGTATGTTTTTACCTGACATTTCTTGGCTATATGTGACGCATTTCTAAATTTGTAGCATTTCCTCTCCTTCTTCTCTGACCTCGACGCTGATTGAGCACTAGTCGACGGTTGCTGGATTCCTCCTAAGTATGATGACCTTTGAGTAGACCCGCGAACCTTCTCATACAGCTTGAATTGGTACTTCAAATCACTAATTGATTTTGCCTGGTATAAACATATTTTGTTTAGACGAGAATCTGGAACCCCATCTGCCAAATACTCTATCAAACTCTCTTCATCTAATGCTATTGGCTTAGCGATCCTGCAACGATTCAGTGGGTTTCTTACGACGGGCTTTCAACAATCTATGCACCTCTGCAGACGATAGCTTACTGCTGAACTCTTTCTTCAACTCTCTTTTAAGCGACTCCCAATTCTTAATCCCTGACAAACTCCTAATAAATTGCCTGGCAACTCCCTTGATCAACTGCTTGGCATAGATAAATTTTTGCAGTTAATTCCACTCAACGATGACCGCATTTTCCTCGAAGTCTAGGATCCATTGATTAATGTCAGAGGATCCTGAACCATCAAACGTTAAAAGAGAAGCTTCTATGTCTCTAAGGGTAAATGACCCTCTCGCCATTCTTGTCGGAGTGTTTACCGTGACTAACTCAACAAAAATAACTTACATACAATTCACCAAACCACCACCGTTTTACAAGGAATAATTTTGAAATATATAGTCTTCTACTGCTGCGCTGCCTCGCTGTTGATTCCGCCGTCTTCCTTCTTCACCTTCACCACTTGATCAGGACACGATCTTTTGCTTCTTTCCGGTAAAGCACACAACAACGACATCGTCAAATTCTCCTTTGTTTTTTTATGTTGCCGAGAAATATGCGCTATCGCCTTTTGTTGTTGCCCTTTTCAAATTGTTTTTGTTACGTGACTACACAACTATTGTCACTTACATTCACGCACACACATACGAACAGATAACTTGATGGTTGATTCTGTTGTTTTCTTTTTGCGAATTTATACGTTCGCGCACCCAACTGCATTTTCTTCTCTATGCAACCGCTACGTGACTAACAACACAACACTGTCACTAGCATTCACTAACAGGCACAGAAAAACTTGAGGGTTGTTTCTGGCTATATTTTTTCACTTTTTTGTTGTCTACGTGGTGAACATTTTTACTATCACTCACGCGCAGAAGAACATAGTGGTTACTTCTGGAGTCTTCTTAAATTTTCACTGCGCACATTAGATGTAATATTAGGGATAATGCCCTTTTATTAACTTTCACGGCACTACTTTCCAACCGACATTAACACATTAACACTTCCACCTTCTAATAATGTCTAATCAACTCTCTTCAATCCCGGTTTAGCCCCCACTTGTAGTCTTTTAATCCCGGTAGAACACTAATTGTAGTCTTTTTCTTCTTTTAAATTAAATTTTTTATTTCATTATTGTGGAAAATGTTTTAATGATCGGTTGGTTGGGTTGGTTGGTTGTTCTCGTTGGGTATTAATAAAAGACTGCCTTAAAATCCTATGGCATCTAGCGATCATGGGGAAAAGCTTGTCCCTATATGCGTACATCGTTTACTCTTTGGGTTTCGTCCAGGTGTATGCAAACGTTTCGTCGGGGTCTTTGTCATGTACTCTGCATATGTTCGTTATTGTTTCTGGCTTTGGGTTTAGTTTGGCTGTATGCATGTGTTTTGTGCAACTGTGTGTATATACCTAGTCTTCTTTCGTTAAGTTTCGTTTGGGTCATGCATACGTTTCGTCTGTGTCTTGTACTTTGTGTTCGTTATCGTTCCGTCTGGCCGATGTCCCTAAGTTTTTCTAAAAAAACCCATAGCCCATAATATATGCAATATAAAACCGTTGTTTTTTGTTGAATCATAAATTATTTTGATGAACTGGCTGAACGATATGTTGCGACAATCCTTTTCATATGTTTCCGCATTCTTACCTTACTGGATGGAAGACTCTCGTCTCATTGACTTACCACTAGTTTTGAATTACTGAATATGGACACTGTATGCTGAATGTGAGGCGTTGAAATGACACTAACTGTCAATTTCTACAGAGTTGGAAACTATACAACGCAAAGGTAGGACGAGAAGATATGTCCAGCATTATTGTCGGAAAATACATGACATGGCAGCGGAACAAAATTAACTAACCAGCACACGGTTTCCCGGCGGTCTGCATATCAACAAACGGTCAGAAAAATTTATTGAACAAATTTATACTCACAATATACAATAAATTAATGTTTTCATTTTACGCATTTAATGCGTGTGCGATGTGCGGTTTTGGCCGTTTTATGATCTTTATTGCTTTCCAAAGTGAATAATGTAATTCTCTTACAGTGGCTTTTCAGATAAGTTTCTACTGCATTATTTTAACTTTCTCTTATAAAGAGAAAGATATTGTTTTGATGAAAATGTTCGACCTCGAGATTTTGATTGATTGTAACACTACGATGATAGCGGAACTCAAAAAGTTGTCTGTGCGTACACGTCTCTCCAGCCAAAACGACTTGACCGATTTTCTTCAAACTTCGTATCCAGCGTTTTTTTTTTGTCATATTCTAGGCCATTCTTTTTGTTTGCTTTTAGCCATGTTATTACCGATACCTGCCATATAAAAAACATACATAAGTTCAATTTTATCGAAAACGGCTCTAACGATTTTGATTAAACGTCATATATACTATGAGCATATTAGTTTCAACAAAACTGCATACCCAGTTTTTTCGAGAAAATTAATATAACGGATTTTTGCACATAGGCCATATAAAGAAAATTGTCAATATCTCGCAAAATATTTGGCCAAATTGAGTGAAATTAAATTTGTGTACTATACTGTTGTAATGAGTTCCACATTGTTGGTTTTGGCCCAATTTTCCCTAAACGTAATTTTCAGTTTTGGCCAATAACGGAAAATCATTATTATTCGCATGGACACTGATTACTTTCAATTACGGAATAAACGTTCATATAATCACATTTAGACATTATTTATATCATTTTTAGCATCGTTAATCAAAATAAATATTGTTGTGTATTTTGGCCAAATTATTACAAACGTCAAATTAACTCGCTGTGAAAGAGAAAGTTGCGTATGGCCAAGTCGTGCACCCGCCACTCGTTCTCAAAAAAAAACCTAAAAGAAAATGGAGATATCACTTTAATGCCCTTTGGGTAGGTTAGGTAATAGTGTCTGGTTAGTTAGTTATGTTATAGTGGCAGGAAGGTTCGTTTTGGTAACAAGTGGATCTTTTAAAAAATCCTAAATACTCGTTTGCATACGTGAAGCATTGACGGGCTAAGTGCAGTGGCGCGATGGTTAGTGCGATGAACTGCCGCGCAGAAGGTCTGGGTTCGATTCCCAGCCGTAGCAACACCTAAATGATTTTTCACTGGCCTTCCTCTCATGATGATCTGACAAATCATCCGAGTAGTATTGATTGTCACGAAAAGCTTATCTCAACTTAGCCGTTCGGAGTCGGCATAAAACAGGAGGTCGCACCATCGTGCTAGGAAGTACACACGCACACATGAATGGTTGTGAGAAAAAACCTAGGCCCTGGGTACTAACGAGCCTGTTGCGCCATAAATTTATTTTTATTTTATACGTGAAGTATTCCGAGCTATTTTTTTGATTGATTTTTCTTAAGAAAACTTAATCGAGCTAAAAAAGTTTTGTTAAAAATAAATTGCTAATGTTAGTATATACATTTGGACTATAGACCATTTTAACCATCGCCACTTTTTGCTTTAAGTATATACTGCCGTCATAAAATTGTGACTTAAGCTAATACAATTAAGTAAGTAAATCAAACCGTATCAAATTTTGGAAAAGAGTCCAAATGAGATATTTCGACATTCAAAATATCTATATTTCGTCTGTATGAATTTGCAAGTGAAATATTTTTTTCCGGTAAAATACTCAGGTACTATTAATTTAAACATTTTGTTAATGCATAATTTTAAACTACGCCCACTGTTTAATGCCAGGCTCACATTTTATACCAACGCCTTTTTTGGTTAAACCATGGATATTATTAAAATGTTTTTGAAATAATTTCGAAATTAATTTGATATGTATTTCATGGACGAACGTCCAATTTTTAGAGCCGTTTTCCTAAATAAATTGTATACCCTACCATATAGCTGATCTAATAAAAAGACTTTGTTGTTGTAGAGCCATAAAATATTTTTTTAAATTGTCTGTTTTTCCTCAGATATGTCATTTTGTGAGAATTTATGCAATTTTTTCTGGAAAGATTCTATAGCCAAATTCACTTGCTGATTGATTCCTAGTTATTATTTCATTAAAATCTGTTTTTCTAATTCTGCGCGTATGTATGCTTCGCGCATATGCTTAATTTTTGTATCTATTTGTCGGTTTGAATATCTAAAGTTTGCGAAGTATATCATCTCGGTTTACACACCCAATTCATGTGTTGATTCTCAGATATCGTGTAAAAAGGATCAAAATCAAAATTTGACAGTTCATTTACAACGTCATAAGTTTAAGTTTATTTTAGACTAATAAAAAGAGTTTAGATAACCCCTATAGTGAGTGTCCATCGATTATCGACTCGTTATTGCTAATCATGTCGATCGTGACGATCGTGCCGATGTATTCTGGTTTTGGTATAGTAACTATAAGACAATTGATGGTGATCTTGTTATTGTGAATTCCTTAACGAATCATATATATATATTTGTTTTGTCGTGGGCTGTTGGAAATCTCAAAAGACACGATGAGCACGTGCCCGAAGTCCTGTGAGACATTAACCCACTGAAACCACCATTTGTATTGCAACTAAGTCTGCGACTTGTCTAGCAATTTTTTATCACGAGTAATGAATGTTTGGCAGGTAACTTTCCTTTGAGAGTTCCTGCTTATCCCGCAATTTATAGCGCGGTTTGTTATGATCGGGCCAAATCTAAGGGCAAGTCCTTTGGAGACGCCGGAATAAATTTGTTTCGTCAAGAATTTGGAGGACCTTTGTGTTTTGCATGCAAAATTTTTCGTTTCATCTTTAACCGCGGGAATACCCCAATCTCGGCTTAGATCTTAATTCTTTATATACCACGGCGCATTAACGAATGATCTTAACATTTTGCTTTCAAAAGTTTGTAGAATGTTAAGATTCGTTTCACTGGTACAACCCCCTAGTTGTATACCATATGTCCAGGCCGGCTTTAGCACTTGCTTGTAAATATAATAGCAGGTTGTTATCAAGGTTAAGCCTTTAATATTTTCTGAGTAACCAGTAAGTTCTCTGTATTTATTTTTAAGTTCTTCGCATTTCTTTTTTACATTCGACTTCCGTTTTAATTTTGCATCGAGTGTCATTCCGAGATATTTCGCTTCATTTGCAAAAGAGACTCGAACCGTATTGAGAAATATAGGCAAACTGTTTGTCCGTTTTTACGAAAATCTACATGAATCGATTTGCTCTCGTTAAGTGCAATCTGCCAGGATTTTTTCCATTTTTAATTTCATATTTGTTTCCTTTGTTGTTGTGTCAACACATATATAGGTGTATCGTCAGCAAACATGACAACTATTGTATCATTTATTTGTGAGATATCACTTGTAAATGGGAGGTACAATAGTGGTCCAAGGACGCTTCCTTTGTGTAATCCTGCCAATATATCTTTGAACTCCGAAATTTCACTTCCAAGTTTAGCACGGAAGAGTCTACGCTAAAGATACGACACGAGGATATTATATAATTTTTTCAGGCATAACCTGTCTTAGTTTGTTTTGAAGGCCTCTATGTCAAACCTTGTCAAAAGCTTGGGACACGCCAAGAAATACGACTGAGCATATTTTCTTTTCTTCGAAAGCTTTACATCAGTAAATCGATGAATTTGGTCCACATCGAATGTTTACTTCCAAACCCAAATTCATTGTCAGGTAAAAGGCGTTTCTGATCAATAATGGGGTGTAAGCTACAGAAAAATAGGCTTTCAAAAACTTTTGGAATTTTTGGAAGAAGTGAAGATTTTGTTTCATTCGGTGATTTTCCTGTTTTGAAAACCATAATCACTTCAGCGACTTTCCACTGTCTTGGTATGTATTCTAATCTAATTGATCCATTTACAATGTAGAGGTGTATAGTTGATGCTCTCCGAGTTCTCTTGTAATCTTAGTTTCTGTATTTCCCGTCTAAGCTCGGCAATGCTTGCATATCTTACTATATTACTATCGGCTGTATTCTCGAATAAATTAATGTTTTCTGTTCATTCAAATGGTTTAAATGTTTAATCAAGATGTTCGGCGAAAAGTCAGCTTTTTCCTTATCGCTTTTTGCCCAAACATCTTGAGTTACTCTAATTGGAGGCACAGCGTTTTTTTGCCGTTTTATGACTTTAATTGCTTTTTAAAGTGAATAGTTTGATTCTTTCTCAGCGGTTAGGCTTTGCAGATAATTTTTTACTGCATGGTGTTTAAAGTTTTTAATCGAATTTGATAGCATATTACTCAACCGATTGAGATGTGTTTTATCTTGCGGGGCACGAGTTTGGTGCCATCTTTTTTTCGAGCTTCTATTTTTTTTTTCCCCCGTGGGTACTTGATATTGCTACACCCCACTATTTTGCGATGTTGAGGAGTATTATTCCGTCCTGCTTTTTAAACGGTATCGATAAAGTAGTCAACCGCGACTTCGAGTCCTAATGGGGATCTAAGCGATATACCCAGTCGAATATTATTTTCAATGTCGCTTTTGAAGCCTTCCCAGTGGGTTTTTCCGTTTCTCAGTCTGGGTGGGTTTTTGTTTCTGAAGAATGACTTGCTCGTTGTTAGAATGACCGGAGAATGCTCAGAGCAAAGATCAGAGCATTCTTCAACTTTGATACTATTGGACGGCAGGCCTTTTACTATGAAAAAAATCGATCAAATCTGGTACTTTTGTAACATCAGCTGGCCAGTAAGTTGGTTTTCTCGTAGAATAATATTCGGTATTGTACTTTCTACCTACATCATAAAGCATCCTACCTTTCTCTGATATGCATCTAGATCCCCAGAAGGTATGTTTTGCATTGAAGTCTCCTCCGATGACAAAACGCTGTCCAAGCGAATTAAGCAAGTTTTCAAAGTCGATTTTCTCAATCTTGTATCGTCAGAAAGGATTGTCTGCGTCTGACTAGTATAAAGCAAACTTGCATTGTTTCGATTTCTAATTTAAGATCAATCGAATGTTCGATACACACTTTTATATATAGTGAGGCTCAACCTCTAGCACTATTCGATCGATGTAGACCATGATAGCCGATGTAACCTTTAATCTTTATGTTAGAATTACTCATTGCGTGAGTTTCGGATATTAAACAGATTTCGATGTCTTTTTCTTGCATATACAATTCAATTTCTCCAAGTTTTTTCCAAAGGCCACTGGCATTCCACGTAATAATTTTAAGAAATCTATTCATATCGAAGGTGGGGTACGTTTGTTGCGAATGCTATTTTCGAGCTTAACTAGCCTGTCAAAAATGAGTTTATTCGTTTTATTTTGTTCCTCATGTTTTAAGAGAATACTCGAAAATACGTTTGAAACTGGGTCAGGTGAGATATTCTTTTATCTTTATCGTTTACTATAGCTTGGACATACGTTTGTACATTTGGTATTTGGATGTACAGGCTCAGAACGGATTTCTGATGGCCGCGTAGTATGAAAAAATGGGTTTTTCAATTATAGCCTGATCTGGCTACGACACATTTTTAATCTGAGTTTTAGGCTTTTGCTTTGATAAATGCAATTTCTGTGAATTAATACTCATATATTTCGTCCGTCTTTTTTGCAACTCCTTAGCTACTTCGCAGTCGCGATAATTTGAAGGATGATTGCGTTTACAGTTGATGCAGATAGGAGGAGTTTTCTTACCTGACCTACAATCTACTGTCATATGATTTTCGGCACATTTTACACAACTCGGTTCTTTTTTATAATAGGTTTGCGTACGATTATATCCTTGTCAGCTCTTGCACTGAGGACCTAATTTGGAATCCTTATGCATGGGTTCAATTTCCACAACAATATTAAGTATTATTTGCATTTCATAAATTTTATTCAAAATTTTTCTCTATCGAAAGTCAGTATAAATAAAGGAAGACCTCGTTTCATAACAATTTCTTCTCTATCTTTTTGCTGGTTTTCTCTTCTTTTTTTCCTTTTTTATCTGTGTTTTCCTTAGAACCCAGTCGGTTTCCTGACTGAGTTCTTCTGAAATGGAAGAAATGTCTATATTACAATAACCAATTATTTTGAATCAAACGTTTTTTTGAATATTTTAAAATTTTGCCGAAAAATGTTTTTTTTACTAAAAACGCACTCAAAAAGTGGGCGTGTCAAGAAACCGTATATGAAAAATATATGGATATTCAGGTTGGCTACATATGTTGTTCAGACAATTTTTCAAAATTCTCGACCGTTTGGCCAAAAATACCGTTTTTCTTAAAAGTGGGCGTGGTAGTTTGCGGATTTTGATTTTTTCACTTGGTCGAACAGCATGTACAAGGATCACATCTACCAAATTTTATTATCCTAACAGACAGATGGACGGACGGACGGATAGATAGACATGGCTTAATCGACTCAGCTAGCGTTCTGAGTCGAACCATATACTTTGAGGTATATCTAGTGAAATTATTTCTCTATGTCACATACTATGTATCAAAACTAATATACCCTTATGGGATAGGGTGTAATAATACGGATCAAAGTTTACCTCTGCTGCCGGTTTCTGAAAGGAAAATTGAAGGGGAATAGAGGAAAACATGCAACATTTTGTAGTATTATTGTCGAAAAAAATTTTGTTTGCTTGTAATTTCGAGTTTATGTACATGTATGTATTCTTTTTAGTCAAAAAACCCAATTAAATATTTTATTAACTCATTCCTGTATTTAATAATTACTATGTGTGTTGACAAGTGATATCTACTCGTATTAAATTAACATTTAAAAAAAACTGTAAAAACAAAGGAGAAGTATAAAATACCTCGTTTAAAATATATTTTTAAACCTAATTGTAAAATACTGCACTACTCCCCATCAATTAACAAAATAAATGGAAACCAACAGGCAGCGGCTGCGGTCTTTCTCCACCACTATCGCCAAGGCGCTTTAGCAATGTGGATCCAGCCGGAATAAATCATTCCACATCTGTGCGTAGTACACACCAACAGCGGTCCACTCTTGTGGGCGCCATCAATAATCCAAATGGCAGTAGTGGCTTTCCAAAAACTTCCCAACATCTCCAACATCTACAGCAAAACGTGGACCGATGCTGTCCTAAGCAAGGTTCAAACAGTGCTGGTGACGATGATGGTTCCGGCGAAAATAGTAATATCACCAATCAAGTAGGCGCATCATTATTTCAAAGCGTTCAAGGTACGTTGGATTGGTTTCGCAATTTATAAACCAAAAAAAATCGCACATAAAAACTCTTTATACACTATAAAACCCCATATATATTTTTTTAATAAAAATCCATATTCGAAACATTTTTGATTAAATGTAGCAATGTAGGTACTCGTATCTCATTAACATCTCGACAATGATACATCTAATGTAGCAAGAAATCATAGCATTCATCGTGCTTCAAAGATTTGCTATGTCATGCTAACCCGCAAATACATACGTTAGACCAACCTGGGTTATGCTGACCATGTGCTTCTTTTTAATGTTCATAAGGGTATGTCCGAAATCATTTTTAGATGTCTATATAATTCACATTCATCCTATTCGACTTTCCACTTCCAAATCCAAAGGCATGGTTATTAAACTAAGAAACTATGATGTTTTATTTAAAAATAAACAATAAAATAAATTTCGCAGCTTCTTGTAGTAACCTGAAAAATATGTGTTCAAATATTCCACTATATCTATCCTTTATGTTGTGACCCACAAATCAATTTAAAGAAAATATGTGAAACATATGAGAAGAATACAATCCGCTGTACAAATCGCTTAATACCCTATCCTAGCCTTATTCAGAAAATTTATCAAAATTCCTTCATTCTTGAATAAAATCGACGTTTTGTTCTTAAAGTGGGGTGTGCCGTGGCCAAACTTAAAAAAAAACATATCGGAAGGCTAAAAACCACTGTGTGGATCGTTTTGTACCCTATCCCATCCCATGCTTAAAACAAATATCCCAAAAATGTCGGATTTACGACGATAAAATATATAAAATGTCATTGTCATAACATATTGTTCAGGCAGTTTATCAAAATCTTTCATAACGACAAAATACAATGATTTTCGCCTGGTTTTGCTTTGAATTAGTGTACACTAATCATATCATAACCAATGATTTTGCATCAAACATTTTTTCGAAATGCTTATAATTTTATCGAAAAAATTTTTTGTTTACTAAAAACGCCCCCAAAAATCGGGCGTGGTAAAAAACTTTGTACGGACGAAATATAGACATTAGAATTGTCTAGATATCTTATTTAGCCACTTTTTCAGAATCTCTAATGGTTTCCCTAAAATTATGTTCTTCGAAAAATGGGGCGTGGCAGTGGGCGGACGGACGGACAGACAGACATGGCAAGATCGACTCAGCTAGCGATCCATAAACTTAATGTCAAAACTAGTATACCCCTATGGGAAAGGGTATAAACAATAAAACTGCTGACGTACGGACAAACATGGATATGGCATCTTTACAGAGTTACTCAAAGAGGGTTTAGAAGTCTTTGGTGTTTCAATAACAATTTTTTTCCAAAAAAATGCTACGTTTTTGCAACGACCGACGGTCAAATGTCAATTGACATATTTCATTCAAACAAAATTAGAAAACAAATATTCGTTTTAATCATATATTTACATGGGTATATAATGATTCTTAGGAACTGCTATCTATGTAAAATGTTTATCGGTAATCTTTTTATTTTTTTCAATGACACACCGTTAGATGAGAATAGTTTTAGGCTTTTCTCGATTTTATTCTTACTCGTGACCATCGTATCATGGAAATCATTTCGATTTATTGAAGAAGGACTCTCTGCAGCACTACTTTGAGCGACTTGGGTTATTTATATCTTAAAAGATTCTCTTCACCTATACGCATTTATTTTAGGTTCAACGTCTATCCCTGGATGCGTCATTTATATTCTCCTGAACTCACATTGCTAAAAAAGACATTATTAATACCATTAATAATGATATAATTTATCAATTGTTCTTGATTTATCAAAAAGGTTTCACGATATTCAATGCAGATCAATTTCATAACAAGTCTTTAACTTATTAACTTCATCGATACAACTCATTCATTTGTTTAATATTTTATTTTTTTTTTTTAATATCTGTCCTATCAATACTATCTGAAATCCCTCCTTTTTGCTTATGCAAACCATATCCGCTATGCGATTCGTTGAATACCCTATTCCATTTCACTCATAGAATAAACATCCATATCCATCCAAAAGCCATGCATAGAAAAAAACAATATCTGACTCTTTATAAGAGAAAGTTAAATATTGTCATTATTTATTTTTGTTATTTTTAATTGCAGAAATAGTTTATACCATCACTTTATGGTTCCATAAAAAAACAACATTTTTGTTTTTGCATAGGGGTAATCTATATAAATCGTTTTTAAAAAAAAGGCCCCAAAAAAGAAAAAGTATCTAAAATATTTATATATACGATTATGGTATATGTCTTAATATACTGCTCAGAATTTTGTTTTTAAATTTCTTACGGTTTTGAACATTTTTGGAACTTTTCTGCTTTGCCAAAAATAGAGTCTATGTAGCACGTTTCATCATTCTAACTCAAAATGGATGGATGGATGGACAGACAGAATCGATCAACTCAGCTATTCTAAAATATATAATAGTTATTTTAATGTTATCTATCGATATTATTTCCCTATCCTCTATGTTACAAACTTAATATCAAAACAAATATACCGATATGCGATAGGGTATAAACACAGGTATTGTTTGGTATAACGATTATTGAACTACAGTGGCTCTCTGAGCTACCTGAGCCATCCCTTTGAAATTCCTTGGCTTTTAATACCATATTCCATTCGGATATATTTATTTTGCTACATAACTTGTTACATATAGACATAATTCAGCTAAAGCTAGATATACCATAAAGTATATTTTGCATCGACTCAATCCATTCGCCCATGTCTGTCCGTCCGTCGGCCCGACCCATAGGGTCTTGAATTTGAGCTTGACTGATAAAATTTGATACACGTACTCTAAACACGTATTAATATTTTCAAAATCCGCCTGTATTTAAAAAAAACGTTGTTTTCGGTCAATCGGCTATTTTTTAAATTTCATTCAAATAAAGTTAAGTTCCACAACCAATTTTCCATTAAAATAATGTTTTCAGTTAAATTTTAACAAATTCAATAAAACTTTCTACGCAAATATATCCGTAATATTAACTTGAATATTCCGTCTATAGATCATTCTAACATACGCCCATTTTTAGATTTGTATACCATAAATACAATATAGCATAATGACAACAGCCTTCTCATATGTTTTTATTTGTTTACTCAGTTAATTTTTGGTTATCAAACTTTTAAAGGAGAGCAAAACAAATGTTTGTTCACTACTCCATCTTTTTCTACACATTCATCAACTAACATTTGAATTCGATTAGGAGGTTTCGTCAGAAACCATTTTTTTACCAAAATATTTGTTGTAATTTCCATTAAATAATTTAACATTAGTTTCATTTTAAAAATGAATATGTAGAAAATATATATATGTCTGGATTAACCGCTTAAAAATCGATCATGGAAAATGATTTCATAAATTAGGTGATTTTAAATCGCAATCTTTATAGATTATAAATATGTACGTCGTTTTGTTACTGAGTTTATCGATGATTTAGTTAGTCTACAACTTCGAAATAAACTGGATTTTATTTTAGAAACAAATGATTGTTTTACATTATGTGCAAATAAAAATGAATAAAAATACAATTAACAAAATAAATCTTTTTAAGCTCTAGTTAAAGCTACCATTGGAACGGATCGTTGAAAAATGTATTTTTGAATTTTAAGAGAATTTTTGTGTTTATTGAAATGTAAAAGTAGCTCATGAATTATATAATTTTTTTTAAATATTTGATTTTGAAGTAAATTTGCTTATAATATTACTTTTCTTTTTTTCAATTATCACTAAATGCTCATTTAATTATTAAAACGATTTTGTAAGTACATTGGTATCGTAATTTATAATAAAATTATTGTATAATTCATTAGCTTCATTTTCATAACACTAAATATCGACATAAATGGTTTAAATAACTAAAAAAATTCAAAACCTATTTTTTTGATGATGTGTTTGAATGATAGTTGTAAATGGAGCCTTATAACTTTCCTAAAAAAAATTTGTGCGCATCAAAATGATTTTCATTTTTACATGTTTTCTTTTCTGTTTACAGATTTCTTACAGCGTAATTGTTTTTGTTGATTTGAAAATCAACGAATTCAATGAACTGTGAATATTCCTTAAATGATTGTTGTAACTTAAAATTCGATTTAGTCAAATATACATAAACAATATTCCTTAAATGATTATTGTAACGTAAAATTCGATATCGTCAAATATACATAAAAATTGAATCATAAATGAATGTTTGTATTTGTGTTTTAGAAAACCAATATAATTCGAAAATTGTTTCGAAATTTTTGCGATATATTTTAAAACATATGTGAAATGTTCACTACCCTATCCCATCTCATCCCATCTTCAAATCCAATATACTCAAAAAGTGGTGGTGGCTAAAAACTTTATGGTAATGAAATATAGAATATGGCATTGTCAAAACAATTGCTCAGACAGTTTATCAAATTCTTTTATGGTTCAATAAAGAAACAAGTTTTTCTATTGCATATGTTTCTATAGAAAAGTGCCTTAAAATGGCGTGGGTTCAAATGTTCAATTGACAAAATGTTTATTTATACATTTGCCAATGATTTTGCTTCCAAAAGTTTTCCTTTAGAATTCTTCCTTAATTTTACCGAAAACTTGTCATGTGAGTGGCAACAAAATGTATGGATGAAATAAAAGTAATAAGATTGTCTTAATATGTTTTTCAGATCCTTCTCCGATATTTCTTACCGTTTAACCGAAAATAAAGTTTTCCAAAAATTACAAAAAAATACACTCTTTTCTGTTGGGATCAACGACATTTATGGCCATAAAAGTGGTGATGATTATGAGTCGATCCATATACTATAGCTAGATAAATTATTTCTGGGTTGATCAGGGTCTTATATAGAGAAATTCTTCGTTTAATTTCCGATGAGAAGTTGTTGTCAGAGTTAATAGCGGAGCCTGGTCACGTACTACCTCAGAGTTTTATCTGTCAATGGTGTCGTTCTGTCCAATTCGTCGATGTTGTGTGTCCTTTCGTGTTGCAGCATCTACTTGGTCTTCCCCTCATTTACAAACTATGAATCAAAACTAATATAACCGTTTAGGATTGGGTATCAAAGCGTTTTACAATGCATTAATTCGAACACTTTTAAGGAGTTAAAAACAAATTCCGGAGACTATTCAATTTTGCAAAACCCCTAACTTTACTTGTATGCTACACAATTCAGTAATGACAATAAAGACATCTTTCAGAAGAATGGTCTGTGCAATTGTTATATGTTAAAAAAATTGTTTCAATAGTATCTATGCACCAGAATTTTTGAGGTACATATATTAGTTATATTAGAATTATAGTATTTTCCTACAATACTAATATAATATAATTTGTACAACGATACACTCAAAAATAAATTGGAAGAAGTCTAATTTGTAATCTATACTATGTATAGATAGAAATCCGTTTTGTTATACATATCTGTAATGGAGCTTGCAGCAAAACTTCACCTCGAATTTATTCACTAATACCATTACTGCTCAGCTCATTTCGTCGCCATAGTGACACAAAAACGTATGTCAATTTTTGATAATTTTTTACCACCTTTTAATTTTATTTGAGTATTATGAATACTTTTGTAAAGTGCCAATTTCTGTTCTACTTCACTAAGGGGTACAATTTTTTGTCATTATATATAAATTCTATATTTCAAGTAAGGTGGCATACCCAGCCCAAAATCGTTAACAAGAAATGTAGTTACGTTCTTGTGTCACTAGGGCGACGATTTGCCTTAAGGTAGCCCTAAACGACGAACATGCTCGTCGAACTTGCTCGTGCTCGCTAGGTTTTTCTCGTGTAGGGGCTGGTTCGTGAGCCGCTAGTTGGTTGACAAACAATTTCGATTTTTTCGTCTTCGTTGTTTTTGATCCTTCAACGCGAAATAAATGCTCGCCAAATTTGTTTGTCGGGATAACGCAAACGAGTAAGTTCGGTGAGCATGTTCGTCGTTTATTGCTCCTTTATAAACTCATCTTGTTCATTCATGCGGGGCATTTGCCGTATACAGATGTTTTGCGAGCTTCTATACACAATATGACGTCACCCACTTCTACATGGGTATATTTGCTGTGGTCGCCACTGATGTAAAATCGTTGGAGGTGATTTCATGAATTGCATTGGGCATAGGTGAGCTTTAGGATAACACAGAAGAATGATTTATAACCCAAATGAATCTTGGACAAATTTAGAAAAATTTAAAAAAAACAACAAACAAATTTCTTTTTTTTTTAAATCCAAGAACCGTTGTTGAGTTAGAGCCTGTTTAATGACGAAGAATTTGATTTCTTCCACTTAGACCTCGAATGCTTACATCCTGTAATTGATGGAACAAGTTAAAATCCACTATAGGTTGCCCAGGAAAATGCGGATTAAGGCAGTGAAAACCACATTGAAATCTGTTCAACAGTACTCAAGATTAGCGTATTCATACAGACAGACACGTTTTTGGGACTTTCTTTTATACTACGTTTAAATAGATGCATAGATATAGATAAGTAGAAAAATAATGTAACTAAATATACCTCAAATTTTATATGTGGATCGACTCAAATCCGGTAGCTAATGTGTTCGGAATATTTTAAATGATATCTTGAAACTTTCGATACAAACACTTCTTAAATATTGGTATGAACATTTTGTATACAGATCAGTATAACCCACCCCCCTTTTTGTGGGCTTTTCTTAAAAAGGCGATTTGTAAACGCTACCCCATAGCATATGCAATAGAAAAACGTTGATTTTGTCGAACCATAATAGATAATTTTAATAGACTGGCTGAACAATATATTGTGGGAGTAATTAATACACAGGCTCACTTTTTGGTGATATTATTTTAGGGATGAAATGGAATAGGGTAATAAATGATCCGCACAGTCGAAATTAGCCTTCTCATATTTTAGCAATTATATAAAGGCAAACGTAATGTTAGCATTCACTTTATCTACTATATTATATGTAATATTTATGAGTTAATTTTTTTAAATTAAATTAAAAAAAGATTAACTATTATTTATATTGTTGAATATTAAAAAATAGATGAAAAAATAAGGAAATGCTTTTTATATGTGAATATTGTGAATATTTTTGTTCAATTACAATTTATTTGGACTACAGAATTATAACATTGGCTGCCTTTACTGACCTAAGCAAAACGTGACCTTTTTGCATTTTCATCACTTTTTCGAACATCTCGGGCGGTATAGCGATGATTTCGGTCTGAACATTTGCCTTGAACTCGTCAATAGTCTGAGGTTTCGCTTTTTAAATAACCCCACAGAAAGAAGTGCGAAAGGATCCAATATGGACACATGTGTAGCCAGTCAATGTCGCCAGTTTTCGACAGCACACGTCCAGGGTGGAAATGAAATTTTCGTTGAGTTGAGTTAATACAACTGAAATGGTTTTTTCAATATAGTTAATATTGACATAAAAATCGATATTTCCAAAACATCCCTACTCTAGTCAATGGGTTGATAAAAGTCAATATAACTCAATGTTTCCATACCGACATAATGAGCTGAGATGGGATATTAAACGATTCTAGCCTTTACCATGCTTATAAAGTATGCGCAATTAAGGCTTCCTCAGTATGTTAGTATGTAAGTGCAGATTTTATTATTGTGCAGGTATCCACGCCACGGGCTCAGTGGCGCGATGGTTAGTGCGATGAACTGCCGCGCAGAAGGTCTGGGTTCGATTCCCAGCCGTAGCAACACCTAAATGATTTTTCACAGGCCCTCCTTTCGTGATGATCTGACAAATCATCAGAGTAGTATTAATTGTCATGAAAAGCTTATCTCAACTAAGCCGTTCGGAGTCGGCATAAAACAGGAGGTCCCGCCATCGTGCTAAGAAGTACACACGCACACATGAATGGTTGTGAGAAGAAAGCTAGGCCCTGGGTACTAACGAGCCTGTTGCGCCATAAATTTATTTATTTTTATTTATCCAAAGGAGCCTGTTACCATGTCCTCTTTTAACTATTAGAAAATTATAGTAGAATTGACGGAACAGTTGTGTTATAATTAAAATGCTGCAAGTGGCCCTATGATAAACTAAGCAACATTTAGGATCAATTTTTATAAGTATTTAGGATATTTAGGATCACTTTTTATAAGTATGTAAAAAAAAAACTAAATGTTTTTTTTACC